>JAAGKR010002300.1:0-2500 GCA_011419295.1 Clarias macrocephalus | reverse complement strand
AGATGTAAGTCCGCTGAGACCAGTGAGAGCACTGCCCTCCCTCCCTTCCTCTCTCTCTCGCTCTCTCTCGCTCTGTTTCTCTCTCACTCTCTTTCTCTGGCTTGTTCCCACAGAGATGTCTTTCTGCTTCAGTGCCGACTGCACTACACACTAAACCTAATTTCACTGCAGCGAACTGTTTTTCATTAATGACCTAAACTTAAACGTGTCACTCAGGGACTTTTCTCCAGATATTAGAGCCCCATTCTCCAAATCACACGTCTACAATATCCAACGACTGTTCCAAGGAGACCCTCAATGCTTTCATGAAAAGATTGATTAAAGCTTTTTTTCTTTTTTTTTTTCCATTCAAGTGGTTTGACTTGATCATTCTCAGAAACGTCAGAAAACGTCACCAGTAAGATAAGAGCTTGCACTACCAGTGATGGAAGTTCCTCATCCACCACATTGAAGGAATGTTTCCCAAAATAAATGATTCAGTTAAAATTATTCAAATCTAAAAGAAAATGTTGACGCTAAACATTTGCTTTAGACTGTAGCACATTCATACACCTCAACACAGTGTTTTTCTGTCTGGTTATGACTAACATGTATGTATGCAAGAAATAAAGGTTATAAGAAAACACGAGTTTTTCTGAGGACGAAATGGCACGGGGTGCACTATGGGAGCAGACAAACAGGCAGTGTTATGATTTGGGCATATTTCTGCTGGGAAACTCTGGGTTTTCCAGTTAATATGGACACGTACCGTCTACCTAAACATTGCTGAAGACCAAGTAGACCAGCGTTCCCTAATGAAAGTGGCGTCTTTCAACAGGATAACAGAAGAAAATGTTCAGCAATGGTCATGACAAATAGTTCAAGGTGCTGACCTGGCCTCCAAATTCCTTGGATCTCAATTAAGTTGATCTTCTGATCCTCAGAGGCCTCACATCACAATGTACTGTAGAGGATCCGTTCAAAGGATCCGCTGCTACGTCTTGGTGCCAGGCACACCCTCAGAGGTCTCGTAGAGTCAATGTTTCCCTGGGTGGAATAATTGAAATCAAGACAGTATTAGGCATGTGGTGTTAGTATTGTAAATATATAGTGTTTGCGCTTTTGCAGAGAAATACATTGTGTGAATTTATCAAATTTATGAGAGATTACATATACAGTAAATATGCAGTACATAATCATATAAGGTAAAGTCCAGCCTGTTGTTTAGATCTGAGCATGTTGCGCATCATGTACGCTTGCCCGTAGGAAGAAATACAAGAGATGCAGTTCCCATGCAGTTGCATGAGAATCAATACACGATGTCTATTTCTCTCATGAAGGAAGAGAAGAAAAAAAAAAAACACTAAGTCCAACGAGAATAGATTGTGTTCCCTGCAATTTTGTTGGGAAATTAGGACGGACACACGGACCGAGCTTGAGATAGTTACTATGGGGGTCATGGATCATTATTTGATTGAGGGGCGGGAGAGGTTGTGCAAGCCCCTTTCCACACCCACTCAGTTCCCCTGCAGGCCAGGTTTCTGACAGACATGGGAAGGGGACAGAATGGTCCTCTGATTCGTTTTCAGAGGTGGATAGCAATGTTATGTTACACACTAAAGTTTGGTTGTTTAAAAAAATTTATTATTTTTTTTAAAGGAATTCTTCTAAAACTGACTTGTGTACTGCGCTTTTTAGCTTATCATATGGTATAAGGGTTGGGGTACATTTATGAAACATATCTATACATGAGTTTGATTTTGACAAGGGGCATTTGGAAATTTGGATGAAATTTCTAGCATTTACTAATTTCACATTTACAGAAGACTAACTACAAGTACAGTACAGCAGTAAAACATTTGAACGGAGCAAACATTTAAAAGAAGGTCGTATGTCCGATCCTGGCGCTGAGGTCACTGCAGTCGTTCTTGTGAATATTCGGTGAGTAGAACTCCTGATCCTTGAAAGTCGACAGATAGGTTGTCGGCACCTCGCGGAAGAAATGCATCTGTTTGTGGGAACTGCATGCACAATTATTTACGGACACCACTTGTGCATTACAGGAACTCGGAGCTATTGCCACGTCCCCCGTATAGTCCTGAAAGGTATAGTATAGTAGTGACATGCTAGGATAAGTACATTATTGTCACAGGGGATTATTTAGAGAAATGAATGGACAAGGTGCCAATCCATTGCGGAGCACACACACGTACACACTCATTCACACACTACGGGCAATTAGTCTGATCTGCATGTCTTTGGACTGTGGAAGGAAACCCAGAGGAAACTCACCAAGCACGGGGAGAACATGCAAACTCAAAAAAAATCAAACCCGGACGCTGGAGGTGCAGGGCAACAGTGCTAACCACTACACCATCATGCCGCCCTTGTTGATTTCTTAATAAGAATCATTTTTGTTCTTATTTATTATTCATTTTATTATCTCAGGTCACAATCCAAACTAGACATAATCAGAAAGATTATATGTGTGTGTGTGTGTGTGTGGGTGTGTGGCACAGAA
>JAAGKR010002299.1:71026-97939 GCA_011419295.1 Clarias macrocephalus | reverse complement strand
ATTGAAGCAAACTGTGGTTTCAATCTGCTGTTTATTCAAGTTGTATAGTTTATTACTGTTATTACCCCCCCCCCCCCCCCTCGTTTGCTGTAAATCCATTGTTATATTGATTTTTAACAATTAACTGCAATTGCAGAAGATCGGCTGCTTTTCCAAGATTTAGAGTAAATACTAATTTACTCTAAATGCTCATTTTCTTAGAATGCAGTGTAATTGCTGAAATTATGTAAAATTTTAGTAGAAAATTTCACTTAATGCACCTTAAATCTGTCTGGGTTGTTGCCATTTTCTACTTAAGCCAGTTCTTAAACATTTTGTATCCGTCTGAATTTCAATGTTTCCATGGAAGTGTTGTTAACTCAAAAGCACTTTGAACAGGATGTTTTGCATTGAGTTGAGTTTTCATTTTTGCAAAATTTAATAAATATAGTGTTTGTACAGAAAAGCCTTTTGGTTTAAGTGGTCATCATGCCTGTTAGTTAGTTTTTTTTTATTTTTTTTTTTTTTATCCACAATTTATGGTCTAAGGGGAAAAAAAGCCTCAACATTTTGGCCAAAGTAAAATTTTCTGTACTGCTTTTAATGTGCTTCCCAATAAGTATCATTTGTCTCTTTGTAAATAAGTAAATTCCTTAGCTTGTTAGAAATGTGTGTATATACACTCACTATGCACTTTAATAGGAATGCTCTATCTCTTGAGATGATTTTTGCATTATGCTGGAAAAAGCCATTGATAAATTGTGGCCACGTATTGATGCACATTTCTAGCAAAAATACTCGAACAGGCTTTGCCATTTAATCTATGAGTGGTTGGTATTAACAGGTTCAAAGAGAGCCAAGAAATCATTACCCAAACCACCTGTGCTAGCCTTGTACACAAAATGTTTATGATAAAAGGTGTCATGCTGATTTAGAGGCTGTTGTTAGATGTGATGATTGTAACAGCGGTGAACCACTTAAGTTTACTCTGTATGAATAAAATGGAAGCACTGCTTTTTATATATAAATATTATAATATAATATAATATAATATATAATCAATTTGGGAGTGCCAATTAACCTAGTCTGCATATCGCTGGACTGTGGGAGGAAATCAGAGTGCCGAGAGAAAACCTACCAAGCATGGGGAGAACATGCAAACTCCATACACACACAGACCAAATGTCTCTTGATCCTGGAGGTGCAAGGCCACAGAGATAAAAACACCACCTTGCCGACTGCTGCACTTCCACTTGAGGACAAAGTTTGCACATCATTAAGGCTTTTTCATCTGTTTTCAATCATTTTCCTTCATTCTCCAAAGTAGTGAGGATGGTAGAACAGTGTGTGTCAAACTGATAATGCTAAAAAATATATATATATATATATATATATATATATATATATCTGAATGCAATAGACATATTGCCTGTGATATTATATAAAAAATAACAAATTTAGTTCCCTTTGAGAGCATGGCATTTCTGCTGGTTGTTTTCTTCTTCTTCCTCAAGTTTCCTCCTTATATGCTCGATCACTGTAAAAAGCAAACAGATTTTATTTAACTTTAATGCTCTGCTAATTTGAAATTTCCTAAAATGTTTCTCACTTGATTTAGATCTAAATACAATCATTTACCTTGTGTCATACTTACTGTCCATATTTGGTGTGGTCTGACCAGCTGCGTAATTTGTCTCGAATGTTCCGATTTGACGACTGCACGAGATGTCGGTGATGCTCATGGGTACATCTGTCTGTTCCAGTTGTTCAAGTCTCTGTGTGATGCGATCACTGAGACTAAAGTAATCCTTTCTTAAGTCTCCCATTTCATCCAGAAGTAGTTTTCTCTCATGTTCAAGCAGGCTCACGGCCTCTCTCAATCTCTCGCCCTCCTTTTTGCTCTCAGTCTCAGACTGTGCCTTCACGTGTTGCAGGCATTGCAGCTCTTCTTGAATCGCATGCTTGTCTTTTTTCAATTTCGAGACGACTTCCCTTAAAGCCTCACACTCTGATCTCTCAGCTTCTAACTGTTGCATACAAGCCTCATGTTTCTCCTGTAGCTGAAGTGTCTTCACTTTATACCCATCATGCATTTCTTGTAATTCTTTTTTCATCGTGTCCAGCTGTTTCTCAGCAGTTTCTCTTTGCATTTTAGAGTCATCGAGCTCTTCATACAATTGTTTAACCAGGATTTGAGATTCTTGTACGCTTTTTTTAATCTGCGTCTTTTCCAGCTCTTTAGTTTGAAGTGCTTGAGTGAGCTGTTGGTTCTCTACTTGAGTATTATTGAATTGATCTTTAAGGATCCCATAATCAGCTCTCATAGAGGATCTTTCATCTTTAAGTCTCTGTATAGCATTAACAAGTTTACTGTGTTGTTCCTCCACTGTTTTCATTGTCTTCCTGAAGTCGGAGAACTCTCGTTTTGCAGCGTCCCTCTGGTCCTCCAGAAGAGTCCGATTCATTACCAACTCTTCACTCATCTGCTGTGTTTTCTTCAATTCTTTTTGAAATCTCTTTCTCTCAGTACGTTCTTCTGTTAGACGTTTCTTAATGCTGTCTGCACGTCTCCTAAGGCGCTCATATTTCTCCAGAATTGCCCTGAGCTGCCTGAGGATGTGTTCATTTTTGCTTTTGGCCATGGAAAGTTGCTCTTTCATGCCCTCAAAGACATGATTAAATTTCTTGGTAACCTCAACATTCCTTTGTTCCTCACATTTCAACCTTTCAGTCATAAGCTGCGTCTCCACTTCCCTTAGCTTTGTAATTTCTACCAGCTCAAGGTGTTTCAGCACCAATAACCGAACGATCTGTTGATTTTCCGTATCTTTTTGTTGCAGCTTTTCTTTCAAAATTTCAATAAATTCAGGATGAAATTTGCACCCCTTTTCACTTGAAGAAACTGACACTGTGTTATTTACATCGGACTGATCAGAGCAATTCTTTGAGAGATGGGAGTTTCTTTTGTCCTTACAGTCCACCTGAAACTTTTCCAGTTCCGTATTGTCAGTATTTGCATGAGGTGAGACTGCTGCCAGGACCTTAAACCCCAATGTATGGAGTCCAGCATCATCCTCTTTTACTTCTGTTCTGGATAAAATATCTTGCATCAATTCCATTGTCTGCTTATCCAAACCACAATACATATTACTTTGGTTTTTGAGAGAAGCCCAAGATCCTTTTGTGAACTTTGCATAAAAATTACTAATATCATATGCTGAGTATTCACAAGGAAAATCTTGTCCTATAACTTTTGATCTTAAAAATCCATGTTGAAACTTTACCAAGCCATCAGAAAGCGTTGCTTGTCTTTGAAGGGCATCACTTTGTGAAGAATCAGTTGAACTTGCAGCCATAATTAGAGGAACATTAAAAATCCCTTTAAACATAAAGAGCACATGAGTTTATAAAAATTATTTATTTCACTACTGAAAGAAAATGAGGCTTGATCCTAGGTCACTAACTAAAATGCTTAGTTCTTTACTTAATCTTTTACTCTCAACATTGCGTTAATGCAAAAAATAAATAAATAACCAAAGGTATTTTTCTTTTCAGCTCTTACCTTATCAGGTCGTGCAGTTGTTCCTGCAGCCTAAACCAGACTGAAAACAGGCTATGGAGCCACTTGAACCCTATTGTTCAAACTGTTTAAAATGTCTGTCCCCATAGAAACATGAAACATGGCCATAGCTATGCAATAAAAGAGCTGAAAAGGATTATTGTTAATTCATCAACGGCTTTCTAGTCAGACCCAAGCAGCTTTAACCGAAACCCTAACGGCTGCAGACATTACTTTTGCACACTCAAACATCAGTACACTGATCAGGATAATGCTTTAAAAATAAAACAGATCAGATGAATGCAAGAGACAAGAGAGAGCTGTGCATAGTAAAAAACACAGGAAAGCTATTTAAATATTTTAATCACATAAAAAATAAATTACAACATCTCCTTAGAAGGCAGACGAAGCAAGTTATCCCACACATTGCAGTGCAGGCTTGTGTGTGATATGACAAGTACTGTGGCAGTAGATAAGCAGATGAATTCACATTCAAATTACCCTATTATAAACTAAGACCCAACCCATTTTCTAGAAATATAATAAACATTATATTTATACATTCATGTACATGCTGGGTATTATGATACATTTCTCTTCTACATTTCTGCATGGCTTTACAATGTGAAGAAGTGCCTTGAGTGAATAGGTCAGTTTTTAAACAAGAAAAGGTTCTGTAGTGTGCAGACATTGTACTGCTGCAATATTCCTGAACTCGTCAACATTTAAGTTTTGTGTGTTTTGAATATAATTTCAAAACGCACAAAATAATGAATCTAAAAAGAGACAGACATTACACTGAACTGGTAAAACTGACAAAATAAAAATGTCGGATTCATTTTTTTATAACTACTTCTGAAAGAAGAAGAAACAAAACCCACAGGAGGTATGCATATTATTATAATTATAGTGACGAACCTTCAGTCACTCAATAAACGTGTGCATCATGTCTAGTCTGGGTTGTAAACTTTGGTTTTAATTCTGCAACCTAAGGGTACAAGAGTCCATAATAAAACTGTGCAAAAACATTCTGTACACACTGAACATGAGAGACATGAGACATAGCGAGGGGTCAGTTGGTTTTTAACTTTGCAGTTTGCTTCACTTGTTCAGTCAGACTGGCTCTTATAGAGTTAACTACAGTCTGGCGCATATTTTCCTCCATGTATTGCTCGGTCATTGGCTTCAGCACCTGAAGAAAAGTAAAAAGACAACAAGAGAAGTATTATGAATATGTGAGAACACAAAAATACACGTAGAAACATTTACAGTAAATCGTGGAAGGGAGATCTTCAGTTTAGGGGGTGTTTGACATTTTTGACTTTGGCACAAACATCTGTGCATCAGAAGTAAAGTAGTTGCCAGTGGTGTTGATAGGAATGCCTCCCTTGGCATGAAAGACATTAGAATGTATTCAAAACTATAATCCGGTCGACTGCAGGTTATGAAATCCTACAAAAATCTACCTACTTACAACCCTCTCACTGCTGTGACATCTTATTGAGTATTGGATGACAGCATAGACAACCCAATAAAGTAAAACCTAGTGATGAAGGCATAAAATGTATAGGTGGAACATTATAATAACGACATTGTATAAGCACATAATGGAGTTTAATTTCATGTCTAGTCTTCTAGAGTGTACAAGCCTATTAACATCAGGCCAATGTGGATGCAGGGCTTCATCCTGCAAGCAGGAACACCACCTGCTGGTTAACTGAAGGCCAATATGAACTGATTAAAAAGGTAGAATCTGGTGTAGATTCTGTTTGGTTGGAATGACAACTGTATAAATGATGATGGGACGAGATGGTATGTGAAAACTGTATACAAAAAGGAAAATCAGCACTGAGAAGGGGCATGAAGTGTGCAGCTACTTTCAGCTGCAATGCAGTAATGCTAAAATAAACCAGGACTCCTTGACCCAGAGAAGGGACAGCCTCTTGGAGAACATGATCCAAGTAGTTTCATGGCTGGGTCATTTAAACGTAAACCATGTAATAACATCTGGTCCTCAAATGTAAAGTGATTACACTTAACATTTAACCCTCAAGAATATACAGTAATTCCTTATTTTATGATATACATTTATATTTGCCTAATAACTGGCGAACAAATAAAAGATAGTTTAGTCAATATCAAATGAATAATGTTCTCAGTTTCTCAGGAATGTACTGATAGTTTTTCACTTCATAAAATGCTATATGCATCAAAAGTAATGATCATTTTGCTGTTAATAAGTTTCTGAAACAAAGTTCCTGAATTCAAATGGCAGAAGTAGCCCAGAATTACCTTACACATTATATTTATTTTTATGATGTTGACTTAAAAGAAAAAAAAAGAAAGAAAGAAAAATGGATAAATCTCCACCCACCTGCTCCCACAAGGCTTCTGCTGTAAGGTCTATAGCCACGCCTACTTCTCGATATTCACCCGAATATCTCACATATGCCCATGCACACAGTGACATCAAAGACACCCCCATCACAAGGTTGGCCAGGGCAGCAATCAGTGATAAGCCAATGAACCCTGTTACAGTGGAGATTATGTACATGGCAAACATGACCGCAAACAAAGTTGCAGGTGTTCTTGCTGCATAGAAGATGTTCTTGCTTTCGTTGTGCTTGATGAAATTAGCATAAACTTCATCAAGTTCTGATTCCAGCTGTTCCTGGTATCGTTGACTAAACTCAACTCCTCCCATTTTCTTAACTGCACGAAACTTCTGGACAGAGGCTTGCTTCAGCTCATCGTGATAGCGCTGAAGGTCAATTGGTGCCATGTATGGTTTGTCTCCACCACATATCTACATATTGAGAAAGGTAGGATGAAAGTGTTAAGAAGAAATAACTATAAAGTACTCGATTCCATTTTTTTTTTTAAATGTCACGGACAGCCCACCTCAGATAAACTGTTTGCACAGTTATACTCTAAATTACCATATACACAACATATCCTTATTACCTACTGTATATTAAAATCACTCTCACTCATGTATGCATGGACCCATACCTTTTTACCATTTACCACCTTGTTATTTACTGTAAATAGGCCACTTATGCACTTCTGGTTCTGCATTTCATTGACCGTGTACATGTACTTTGCACAATGACAATAAAGTTGAATCTAATCTAAACATGCAGTGTGGTTCAGCGTTTGAGATGGAGTTATCCAGGCCACATTAAAACCTATTTTAGTACAATGACCTCAAACTATTTTGAGTTATCTAGGTTACCTCGTCACACCACATCCAAGCTTTGTTAGAGAAATCACATTATTACTCATTTTTGGACTATATTTATTTATCTTTATTTGAGTTACTTGAAATAGATTGATGAATGGTTGGTTCGGTCTACTTGTCGCCCGGCGCATCAGGTGACAGATATACATCCACCATTTCTGTGGCAGTTATTTACAGGGTCAGGTTGCCAGCTCGATGCCCGATTGTATTTGAGCAATTGGGGTGAAGGACCTTGTTTAAGGGTACAACAGTGGCAACCCGGCTCTCAAACCAGGTACCTCCTGCTCCGTAATTCAACATCTTAACCACCGAGCGACCTCTGCCAGTGTCGTAATCTTTTGGTATGTTTAAATATGTTTGCTATATATAATTAAATATATCCAGACAGAGACAGAGTACTTTTTTAATCCTAAAAAGAAACTACCTGCTCCATAGTCCGGCTGTAAGTGTCCTTCGCCCCAGCCACAGCTGTCAAGTTGTTGGCTTCAGCAGTTGCCTTGAGGATAAAAACGCACAGTGAGTAAATAATAATAATTAAAAAATAAAAATAAAAAAAAGTTTACAGTCTTTCTAATAAAGTTTCTAATAAATGTTCTCATGGCACTCAAGAACTCCCAGGAAGTGAGATTTTAGTCATACAACACCTAGTTCCTATCTACCTGAATAAGAATTTACCAATATACAAAAAATGGATCACCAATATATGATTTTTCTGTCACTGATTTAAAAAATGCAAACAAGTGCACTTTGACTTAAATAACAAAGGAAAATGTCCGTTTTCCACCTTTTGTTTAAATAATTGAGCTATGCATAAATTCATGTCACTTTAGGGCTCTTTAGCATATACAACATCCTAACCAACACAACGATTGGATCTTTTACTACAGAGGAAAGTACATACCTGTAACATGGACTTGGGATGAGGGAGCTCCTCACCTTGGTAGATTTTGATGTATGCCTAAATACAAACCGCACAAATCAGAATTTAAGCTTGATTGGAAGTTTATTTCTAAAATGAATCATTAATATTGATGAGTTCTCAACAGTAAACAGTAAGCAATACAACAGTCAAAGCCATCAAAACAGTTTATCACAATCAGTAATACACTCTATGTGGACATCAATTTCCTCACTGATAGTAAAAACCCCCATTTTTCCTGTCTGTATGTAAATGTTTTTTTATTTTTAGTTTCTGCTCTAGTGGTAGTTTAGTTCCAAAAGTTTGTATTCATTACATGAAGACTCAAGATCTCGATCTCCATAACTGCACTTTCTAATGTTGGCCAACGGTGATTTAGAAGAGTGACTGGCTTCACCGTTTTTTGGTGGTATAACAGCAGCCTCACCGGATTGGTTAAACCTTCATTCACCCCCACCCCACACACACCCATCAACGGAACTTCACACTGGCTTCCATTGACATGGTTCTAACAAATCAATTTGACGACACTATGAAGTCTTAACTGATTGGTTACATTTTTTTTTTTTTTTTAAAGAATGGAAAGCCAACTCGGGCTGGCTTCCCTTCGGACATGACGGTAAAAGTGCAATACCGTGTTGCACCACACATTCACCACATAACGTTAAAGTGTTTTTTTTCCTGTATTAAAAATGGAGCTTATGAATTGTGCTGTCTTATTGAAATACGCTATCATGCATGCACCATCATATAATGTTAAACAATTAAGTCCAACAGCTGTGATGAAAATATGGTTTGTAAAACATTCAACATGGCATCATCAGAACCATAAACAGCAGTATAAATTGAGTGTTGTTCTTTTAATTGCTGCTGCAGCAACCCTTAGCATAAAGCCTACTTTGGTCTAGTAAGACATGGATCCTATACCAACAACAGTCCGTGCAATACAGAAGAAAACAAAAAACTGGGACACCATGTCAATGGCACTGTCGAAGCACATTCACACACCCTTATAGTCCCTTACTTGCAATCCAATCTGCTTACTTGCAAGTTTAGATAAGGAATACAAAGAACTCATAGAACATCTTATACACAGTAACAGTAAAGCTGCTAAAGAACTTTTGGATTTCACGCTAAGAAACTATTATATGTCAAATGCAGATTTTTGTTTTCATACAAGATATTATTGTTTGTAATGGTAATACAATGCAAATTGTGTTTATAATTTATGTTTATAAAATAAGTCTAACCTTGAAATACTCCAGCAGGTCCCTGCATGTCACCTTGGCACCATTAATCTCTTTCTCCACTAGGTTCTCAGGGGCCAGCAGTAAGGGTACCAGTTTCAGCAGCTCATCCTTAAAAGCACCATCAATATCTGCAGATGTGTTGCAAGATTAAAATACAATATTTTGGGTGTATGCATTTTTTCTTTTAGTAAGGAAGAATAGTCTAACCTTTAAGTCTGCCATCAAAGTTGGGGTTCGTTGCAACCTTCAAGCCTGGGTGAGGCAGCAGAAAACAGTCAATATTTGAGAAACATGAGTGGATATGCTTCCTCACATTCTGTAGCTCTTCATGCTGGTTTTGCTTCACCTAAACGATTAACACAAACACCTTGTCACTTGTTTTCTTGTGCATTCAGAAGTTGTAAAATTTGTTCTTCATAACTAACCTGCAGCCTCCGTTCCAAGAAGCGATTCCCTCCATCTAGTCCATACTCATGTTCATAAGGGTAACACCAGTCTCTAATCAGGAACAGCAGTTTCTGAAACAAGACAACCATTTACCATGATATAAACAATCAATCAATCATCAAACATCTCAAATGAACTGATTGCTGACCAAAATTACAAACCACAAGTTACAAACCAACAATGTACAAATCAAAGTATTTATTACCTGAAATGGCTTTTCATAGACCTCCTCCATTGCCAAGCGACCATATTCTGTAAAAAGCTATTTATAAAAAGGGACATGTATCAAATATTAGCTGAAGTACCCTTCATTGAAAAGAGGGGAAAATAGTTTGTGCAAATAGATAAATGGTTAAAGCTAAAAATAATTTGATCAGCTTTAATTTAATCAGTGATATTTCAGGTTGAAGCCCACGTACATGTCTGCCTGCCTTTCTATATGGCAGAACCTTTTGCCTAACTTATTCATACAAAGAAATACAATTTTGTAAGATTGACTATCTTACACCTTTTTATACCTTGTTATGAAGGAAGTTGTACTTCCAAATACACGCTTGTCAGCCAAATACACGCTCTGTTCGGTAATTGAACAAAAAATTTCCTGAGATTGGTGATGAGACAGTTTAAGGTCCTCCAGTGTAAGAATTGTAAAGATATAATTGAAAGAGCAAGTTCTGAGCAATGTACAGACAAAACCCTTCTTTCACTTATATAGACATTTTCAGGTAACAATGTCACCCACAGGATCATTTCTAAATGTCAGATCCATATAAAAGTGAAATGGTTTTAACTGCCCACTTAGCATAGAAAGTTTAAATACAACTTAAGACTAATGTGAAATTTTTAATAGCACAGCTCACGCACTCATCATCTATACAGCTTTATCCTGTATACAGGGTTACGGCAGGCCTGGAGCCTATCCCAGGAGGCTTAGAGCATGAGGCAGGGTGCACCCAGGACAGGATGCCAATCCATCACAGGGCACACTC
This sequence comes from Clarias macrocephalus, assembly GCA_011419295.1. Classification (NCBI taxonomy): domain Eukaryota; kingdom Metazoa; phylum Chordata; class Actinopteri; order Siluriformes; family Clariidae; genus Clarias; species Clarias macrocephalus. The sequence continues at coordinate 87,555 of JAAGKR010002299.1, read as the reverse complement.
ATTCACACACTACAGGCAATTTGAGAATTTCAATTAGCTTAATCTGCATGTCTTTGGACTGTGGGATGAAACCAGAATACCAGAGGAAACCCACCAAACACAGGGAGAACATGTAAACTCCATGCACACACAGACGGGAATCAAGCCTGTCCAGGAGTCTAACCCGGACCCTGAAGGCGACAGTGCTAACCACTACACCACCGTGCCGCCAAATCCCCACAGCTACACTTTGTGTCTTTCGCTTGAAGAGGAATGGAATGTTTTAATAACAATTTTCTCCTTTTTTTTTTTTTTTTGACATTTGAGGTTAACCCAAAATGTGCAATTATCCACAAACATTTATAATGCTGTAACTTAACTCTGGTTGAGACAAGCACAAGGAAAAAATGTTCACAAGAAAATGTGTGTATATAAGAGAACATGTTAAAATCTGACCATGGGTTTTCCCAGGTCACCACACACACACACGCACAGTCACACACCTGGAGATGCTGTAGGTCATCTTCTTGAATATTTTGCGAGAGATTATAAACCTAGAGCAAACAAAGGGAACACATTGCAAACATATTAACAAACACACACACACCCAGTAACCATACAGACTTGCAAACATGCCAGAAAACATATGTTAGATGATCTTTTTACTGTCAATCATGAACACACCTGTATGGAGCTGGTCATAGTGCTGAGAGCAAAAACCGTAGCACAGTCTTTAATAGTGGATTGACTATCAAAAGCTCCCTGAGTATCAACCAACAAGACAGCCACCTGAAAAAAAAAAAAGAAGTTGTTTGGATTGGACACTATTTGAGGACAAACAAGTTGTGATCTGAACAGATAAATGAGTAATGAAGGAACACCTTACCTTACTGCCATCAGTTTTTTCCACCACAAACACTTCACTCCAGGCCTGGATTCCTGTTGTCTCTCGCTCACAACCACCCCTCCAGGAGAAACCTGTTAATGGCTCATCATCTCCTCCCATCCATGACTCAGATGACTACAGAATATGTCAAAAACAAGACCTGCATGCTTATAACTGCTTTTTTTTTATATTGAAGAACATTAACAGGATAGGCTGGTTTTGCATTTCAAGAAAACATTAATGGCATACCAGTTAAAATGAGGGCCCTACTTACTGACAGCATGCCAATCATTTAAGGGGCAAGTTAACAATATGCTGGAGTTAGAATCGCTAACCTGGCTGTGCATATAGCGAAGCATGAAGTCCAACAGGAAGGATTTGCCCTTGCGAAAAGCACCAGCCACAGACAACACAACCACATTCAGGTCTTTGATGTGATCTTGCATTAGGATCTTCTCTAATGCCACTGCATCTAATTCAAACTTATGGTCCTCCCCATTTGCAATGACTATCTGTATTGGCCGAGCTCCTTCTGGTACCAATTCTTCCTCCTCAGGTTTGAGATCTTCCTCCACAGCACATGGAGCATCTCCATTTGTGTTTGGGCTGAAGTCATCCGCCCTGCTTGACCCACGAGAAGGACGACACAATGGCACCCCCTCTACACCAGTCATATCTGTGTAAATAACAATATATACAAAAAGCTCTGTTGGCATAAATATGGTAGAAAACCAGCACTGCAGGGTTTCCAAGAGAAACTTTATTTACTGAAACTGTAGTCAGGTATGGCTGTTGTCTTGCACTATTTGCACAGTCTGTAGTCCTGTGCAAATTCATACTTTATTGCACATCATAATTACCACTGCATATACACAGTATAACAATATAAATATAAAAGACTGTCTTGAAACAGTCCATCTTGAAACTATTGCTGTTAATGTAACAGCAAGGCACAGGGCCATACATGCCACAGAGAGTTTATTTATAGAAGATGGAATTCTAATGAGACCAAGTTCTTATTAATAACTATGGAGTCCTTTACTTGCTTCCAGGGGATCAAAAGCATCTGCTCAGAGCTGAGGAAGTCATGACAGCCTGACAGGGATAAAATGGTTGTTTATATTTTATTAAGCCAGCACTCCTTCAGATTTTAAAAAAGAGCTACCCCTAACAAACCATATTCCTGTTCTCATGACTCCCTTTATGAAACTACTGAACATCATGGCCTGGTCCACAATAGCAGGACACTAACAGACTACCTGCATGTCTGAGAAATACAACCAATTAGTAACTAAGCATATAAAGACAACAGGTGCATTTACATTAATAAAATAATGATGACTGAACAATATCTGCTTTAGGCAAGAAGTCGATCACTGTGCTCAAAACACTTGAGTAATCTGATAATAAGGAAACTCTAGGACTACAAGAAAGTCCAAGTCATACAAATGAGAAGATTTCTTTTACCAGTATCATTATAAAGTAATAATTTAAAGTTTGTTTTTTTTACTTCAATTTTACTTCAACAAAAGATTGTCCGTGGCCATATCATCGCAATTTTAGGTTTATGATGAAAATCTCTAACACTAATTTACCAACATACTTTCAAAGTAGGCTAGCTCTCTCCTAAAGCAAATAATCATACACAATTCATACACTCACTCATTCATCATCTATACCACTTTATCCTGTATACAGTGTTCTACCAAGGACTCTTTTATATGTGCTTTTATTTTCTCAATTTGTTGGTTCATACTGGGTCCTTGTGGTATTTAGTAAAAACTAAATCAATCAGCGAGGGCATCCTTATAACGGCCCATTCTCCAACAAAATTTATCATACGTAAAGTTCCAGAAAGCAATGAGACAGTTATAGCACAAACTCTGGGAGATGTTAAACAGTTAATTCTGGTCCAATAATTCCCAGTCCCAGTAGACAAGTGGCACTCTGAGGGCTTAGATTTTTATTTAACGGTACATCACAGAAACCTTTACCACAATAGGGGCAAAACACTCACTCACTCACTCACTCACTCATCATCTATACCGCTTAATCCTGTATTCATTCATATTAATTCACGGGGGGGGCCTGAAGCCTATCCCAGGAGACTTAGGGCACATGGCAGGGTACACCCTGGACAGGATGCCAATCCATCGCAGGGCACAGACACACACACATACACTCACTCATTCACACACTACGGGCAATTTGGGAATGCCAATTATCCTAACCTACATGTCTTTGGACTGTGGGAGGAAACCGGAGTACCCGGAGGAAACCCACCAAGCACGGGGAGAACATGCAAACTCCATGCACACAGAGACGGGAACCGAGCCTGGCAGGGGGAAAACAGTGACATTAAAAAAATTTAAATAAAATTAATAAAATCTCATCAGAAGAATATGAAAAGAAAAAAGCAAAGCCAATGTTACCAAATGTACATTTTACAGACATCTACAAATCACAACGTTATCGAACCGATTATCCAACTCAGTGAGCATGGGTTCTATAGAATGCATTTCCATTCACCGAGCAAACAAATGATTTATTGGCCATAAGGTGTCTGAAATCTCAGTTTCCTGGCTGTTTTTAATTTGTATTTGCTTATTTATTTATAAAACTGTTGTTCAAACCATATTGCACTCGCAATGATGTGGTTATATGCAAAAGATTTCCTGTTGCACTTGGCCTACAGCATCGTGCTTATAGCAATACTGGAGCTACTATCAACATGTAATCAAGCGACACTGCTGGTAATATATGTAATATAATTATTTACAATTAAAACTAAACAATACATCAATTGCCTTAAATGGCAACAGCTCAAAATCAATACTGAACGCCACTGAATAACTGAATAATAAAAAAATATATATTATATACACACACACAGCTCTAGGCTAATATTTCATGAAAAAAAAAAAACTAAACATTATAAACCTATAGCCTTATAACTTTAACTAGCAAAATATTATTTAGGTTTGCAATTTTTCTTTTGTCTTTTGTCTATTCCCTTTCAGAGGCTGCCACAGCGAATCATCTGCCTCCATCAAACTCTATCCTCTGCATCCTCATCTGACACAAACTAACTTCATGTCCTCCCTCACTGCATCCATAAATCTCCTCTTTGGGTTTGGACTATGATTCAAATTTACACATAATACAATCTCCCGTCTAGCGGTCTATAAGTACTGTATGTACAAGATAAAAGATAAACCATTCTTCCTCACTCCACAATTGCACAATTATGTTATTTGACACCTGTCAATAAAATGATGGAGGTTTGGGGGGGGGGGGTAATTCACATATCAACTCCAAAATCAATATAAATAAATAAATATTATGTTTATAATACAAATTAACCTGTTGATCGGCCAGTGACCAGATTTGACGACAGGTTTTCAGTTTCATTGGCCAAGACCAGTCAGCAATCAACCTCGAATATAAACAATTCTGTATGGACTGCAAAAACTTCCAAGTGCCACAAAAGAAATGCTTTTTTTTTTTATAACATTACATTATCAAAAATTGCATTAAAAGCCTCTGATCTACTTTTTCTTCAAACTTTGTGAATTAGGCTCAAACCCACTCATTACGAGCACAGTGGTAAAGTTCTCGCCCTATCGTTCGGAGATCGCTAGTTCGATTCACGGGTGATGCTGTAATTGCAGCCGGAGGTCTAGAGAGAGCTGATTGGCCGAGCTCTCTCAGAGGGGAGGGATGAGAGGTACTTAGTGCTCCCACATTAATCACGGCTCTAAAGCCAATCAGGGATGTCTGTGAGCTCATGCAAGCGAAAGGAGCAGACAGCGTTGTCCTCCGAGTGTTTTACGCCGCCCCCAACGGTGTGTGAGCGAGCAGTTCGAAAAGACGCAGTCGGCTGGCGTCACGTGGTTCGGAGGAAACCTCTGTTGTTATAAGGAATGGGCAACATTTTATTCATTATTAAACTTTATTGAATCTCTAACCTAATCGAATCGGCATCTAGATATCGTGATAATACCGTATTGGGAGGTGACTGCTGATTCCCATCCTTACAGTTACATTCGTCATTCCCCTGATAAAAAGGTAGTTTTGTTCTGAACTAACAGTTGCTAAAACACACACACAAACCTTTACACTAAGGTATTTTAATGACCCTTTTGTGGTGTTCTCGAAAAGTTTACAATGTAGCTTTCGCTGCAGTAATTATACTACTATTATAATGTTAAATTAAGAGCAAATTCCAGATCGTGATTTTGTTAGAAGCTTTAATATCTGTAACTGCGTAACTCTGTAGTTAAAGCCATGCTGATGCGGAGGTTAATATAGAGCTCCTGGGATGTTTACGGTGTCGCTCTGCTGCTCCACTTTCTATTCCCGGCTCGCGGAGCCTCGCGCTAAACCCTGCGCTTTAGCCGCCATAAACTTGCACCATCTCCACCTCTACATTTGGCCTTTTCCCCTCTTTCAGAGGACACAAATATCAAAACACAAAGAAAACACTGGCTCAGAGCCGAGCGTCTCCCTTCGTTCGCATTCTGTCTGGATTCGAGGGTCAGTGCAAAGCCAAGGACGAGGCAAGGAAACCGTCCCTCTAGTAACCCGAGCCGGGGAAACTTCAGAAACCCTCACACACGCTGTGCTACAAGGAGGATCAACATCATGTTAAAACCATTTCAACCACTCACAAGAACTTCACCAAAGATCCATTTCTATTTAGTAAAAACACCACTTGTGAGTGAGGAGAAAGCACGAATGCAACTTGGCTAAGTTATTACGCGCGCGCGCACACACACACACACACACACACACAGAGTGTAAGTTGCAGTGTCAGTTTGCCTAACACGAGTCACATTTGATATTCTCCGACTGTTGCGAAACTATCTTAACTCTTAACACACTAAACATAACTTAAAGTAAAGACATTGCATTTTTACAACATAAAACATACATATTGTTGAATCCTCGATATTACACATACAGACTGTAAAGAACAGCAGACTCTTGGCAATCTCTCTCTCTCTCTCACTCACACACACACACACACACTTTACTGGCCACAAGCTTGTGTATGGTAAATCCAAATGATCCTTCAGAGAGCTGGTGAAGTTCCTCCAGAAATACAAATCTTAATATTACACGCAAGTAACTTTCGGTTTACAAACACAGACACAAAATACCGCCGCAGTGACAAATTTTCGGTGTGTGTGTCAAAGCGGAGCAGGAGGTTAGTTAAAGTTCGAGCTAAATTAGCTCAGTACGACAGTACGAGTGGACCTGCTAAAAACTTTCCCTAAAAACTAAAATTAACTTAACTCTAACACACATACCGACAGCTTTCTACTTTTATCACTAAAAACTCTCACAAATATAACGGATACAGTACCGTACTACACACTCCAACCAATTTTTTCCCGTTCTCTTATTACCTTCGTCCAAATTGTTACTTATATGATTTGTCCCCAAGAATTCCTGATTTCTCTGTCCCCTCCGCTCCGCCATCTTGCTCAGTTAAAATATCCAGGCAGCGTGACGTCCGTAGCTCGTTTCCCTCTTTGAACTTGATCTCGTTTAGCCACGCCCCAACGACAAGCACACGCGAACCGCGATGCGGGGCGTGGCCAGTAAGAGGCGTGGTCTGAAAAAAAAGAGATTTAATTGGCTATTCTCTGTCATGTCTGTTGACTTGCTGTTCGAGTCACATTTCACAAGACACTTATAAAATAAAATCAGATCGTATTGAAATATAAAGTATATATATGTGTTTGTTTATAAACAACTTGCTAACTGTTCATTTTTTTTACTTTATACCATAAATTTTACTATATGAGTCATTTTTTATTATTTAAAAAAATAAAGAAAAATTGAAACTCCTGATAGGCCCCCCCACAGCACTGCATACAGGATAAATCGGTTTAGATTATAAGTGACTGAGAGTGAGCATGCCTGCCATCGTGGTAATTTCCAATCAAAGGTTATTCACTTGGACTGTCGATATTTGATAAGATAATTGCTTATCAACCCAATGCAAGGGTAAAAAGAGCATGAACTCTTCTACATGCTAGTTGTGTTGGACTTCCAGCTGCTCCATCGTCACGTGGTCGCCACAGCAGACCATCTGATCTGCACAACAACTTGGCACAGGTTTTATGCCAGATGCCCTTCCTGACACAACCCTCCAATTTTACCCGGGCTTGGGACCAGCACTGCATCCATGGCTGTTGTTTAGTCCCTGGCTGGGAATCGAACTCGGGCCTACCGCATGGCAGCCTAGAAAACTACTGGCAATAGTAATACTGACAATACACATTAGATCCTGCATTTGTTAATATTGCTATTGCAATGCCATGGTCAGTTGTAAACTAGTGTAAGTCTATAAAGTCTGTGTAAGCACTTCTTTCCAGTGATGGCTATCCACATTCAACCAGTCAAAACATACTATGATCTACAAACATAATGCAATAAATGCAACTTTTTAAACATTAACTATCTAAGGAGCATTACTTATCCCAACATTCCATACAGAGAAAAGGCAATATGTGTATTTATGATCCTTTTTTTTTTTTTTTTTTAGATATATACTGTATACACCATAGGATTTCCAAAACCTATATAGCATGAATTTTTTTTTAACAAACAAAGAAATGTAATCTTACACAAGTCTTTGGAATTCTTACTTACAAAGGTCTCAATTCTCTATATAGAGAATGCGTAACAATGGAAAAATCCATCAAACTGATCAAGAAAATGATAATAAACCTAAAATTCTTTCTTAACCCATTTACTTTTGGGTCATACTTGAAATACTTTTCAAGTAAATATGATCAATCTGGAGGTCAGCCTTGCTCACTCACTCACTCATCGTCTATATATCACTTTATTCTGCATTCAGGGTAGCGGGGCGCCTGGAGCCTGTCCCAGAGCATGAGGCAGCAGCCTATCTTAGGCTTAGGACACAAGGCTGGGTACACAATGGACAGAGTGCCAATCAATCACAGGGCGCACACACATACATTCATCCACACACTACAGGCAATTTGGGAATGCCAGTTAGACTAACCTGCAGGTCTTTGGACTGTGGGAGGAAACCAGGGTACCCGGAGGAGACCCACCAACCACGTGGAGAACATGCAAACTACATGCACACAGAGACGGGAATCGAGCCTGGCTGGAAATCGGACCTGGACCCTGGAGGGGCAAGGAGACAGTGCTAACCACTACACCACCGCGCCGCCGGAGGTCAGTCTGTCTAAAATATCCTTTCCAAAATAGTGGCAGATGTTGTTTTCATGCGGTCATCTAGCTTTAACAACAGATGGATAGGTAAGGGTTGGGCTACCTAAATCCAGTAGACCAGTATCTGTTAACCTTGTCATAGATTATGTATGTCTCTGAAAGGAGGCAGTGTTATTGCCTGGGGTTGCTTCATTTGGTCAGGTTTAGATTCAACAATGTTATGTCGCAATAAAATTAAGTCTTGAAATATGCAACATTTTTCTTCTTCTTTTGGCAGTGTTTACAGTATGTTCAAAAAGTGCAATTGTGTAAACAGGAACCTATATGCAACTTATGAGTACGCCTTCAGATTAATTTAGGAAATCATCATACTAATAACTTAAAGTTTTTTGTACTGAACTGAATTTATTAACTGTTCAATGAGAGGGACTTGAGAGCAAATTGTTCTTAGCTGTTTAGGTTGTTGATGTGGTGCCATCGTTAGCAGCAGTGAGCAATTTTCAGGTAATGAGAACACCAAACAAAAGTAGGGCATCGGGATGGATCAGGTCGTTCCAGAGAGCGGAAGGCTTCATGAAAATAGTGTCACAGGTTACCTGAATTCAGGATATAATTAACAGTAATATTAATACAATAATAATAAAAAAAGGCCACATCACATCAACACTGTTATAACGAGGTAACGACAGACAGTCAACAGTTTACATTTAGCAATATGGTGTATTGTTCTGCAGAATGTGAATTTAGCATATTTGATATGTTTGAATCTCTAAGAATTAGTAAAAAAAAACAATGAACTATTATACCGGCCTTATCATATTAAACCTTGTCATATTAAACCTTGTAGGCTGTTATAGAAAGAGCCTGAAAATAGGTTATAAAACAGCAAAAAAAAAAAAAAAAAAAAAAGGATCCTTAGAGACACTCCAATCTGGGTCTCTTTTGTGATGGACACTAATCCTTATTATGCATCTAAAAATACATATGCATTATCAGCAATGATATTGATATTGACTATCATGTATGATGTACACTGTATATTCTTAATTATTTACACAACAGTTGAAAATTGTAACAAGATGAACTAAGTCATACTGATTACTTTCAGGCAATTTATATAGACATTTAGATTTTACAGCAGTAACTGATACACATACTGTATCTGCTTAATTTTATAGTACTATAATGATCATTTGTGTGATAAACCTTAATGAAGGTTTGAAAAGATCTCTCTCTCTCTCTCTCTCTCTCTCTCTCTAGTTTTACTTTTAATGGCAAGCTTAGGCCATTTGACCAAATAGTTGTGCCAAATGCAAAGGAGCTCACCTGGAATTCACCTGAAAAAATCATTGCAAAGTAATATGGTCCCTTTACCGGGAGACCATCCTAAACAAAAATATGTTGTTTATAGGAAACACTAAGTAGAGAATATTATAAAATTTCAATATAAAATGTTGTCGTTTGAGATTAAAATTTAACTCATAAATTGGAATGAGATATTTCTTATCAAATAATGAGATAATAATAATGACGATAGGAAGATTTAAACATTTTTATTATGTTCTTATATGTAAATACAACAATTAATTATATGAAGTTTGTCATAAAAACAGCTACATAATGTATGGGACACTAAAGTGGTGGAAGTACACAAGTAATGTAGTAAAAAACTACAAATGCAATGTAGATTTTTCTAAATCTATTTCTTTTGACTTGAATTAAATATCAACAGTTGTGAGTAATGTTGCAATTCACCATGAATTAAAAAAGTCTACTTTTAAAATACTGTTGAAAACATATTGTCAATGCATTACTCAGAATTACTTATACAATATCATTCTTTCCCTTCATGTCCTGGCCCTCTTATGTAAACACACACTCTACAGTATATAATGAAAGCAGTATCTTCTGTAATATGATAGTAAGCTCTCTTTCAATAATAATAATAATAATAATAATAATAATAATAATAATAATAATAATAATATACGGTAATAATAATACCATTTCTCTAATATTATAGGAAGCTCTCTTCTATAATATAACAACTACAGTACCAACCAGGGAGGATGAAAGCTATCATATGCTTCCTCTGAACCACTTCTAGAACTGCTTTTCATCACATGGCAGCACAACACACTTTCTTTGTAGGGCATACCTCCCACCCAGAAAGCACAGGCCAAGATACTGTAACAGGAAATAGAACAACCCAAGAATGAAAACAAAAGAAATGCAGCCCATGAAAGAGATCTCTGTACCATAGGGGAAACATTAGTACCATTTTAGTATCACTAAATTGTTTTTTTTTTTTTTTTTAAGGGGGAGATTTTTCTGCCCACTGCAGTCTCAGCCTTCTGTTCCTGGCTGACAGTAAGTGAATCTGATGTGGTCTGCTGTTGTAGTCCATCTATATTAAGATTTGACATATCCTGCATTCTGTAATGCTTTTCTGTTCACCAAGGTGCACAGAATGGTTATCTCAATTACTGCAGCCTCTTCGAACCAGTCTGGCCATTCTAAATCGACCTAAATCTATTCACTGGACATTTTTTAAACTCAGAAAATCCCAGATCAGTGTTTATAAAAAATACTCAACCCAACCTGTCAGGCCTGAACAATAATACCAAGTTCAAAATCACTAAGAGTTTCCCCCATTCTGATGGTTGATGTGAGCCTTAGCCAAGCTGTTTCATGTTTGGTTTGCATAAATTAGTAGATACACAAGTGTTAAGAGAAATGCACTGCAAGAGCAAAATCAATCAACTTATTAAAAAATGATTGCTACTGTGTGTGTGCAAGCCTCTAAATGAGACTAGTGATTCTTCCTTTATGCATCCTCAAATCCCAGGTCTAGAGTTAAACAATTGACTCAACATTTTTATTTAAACAGGTCTAAAACTTTACCTCTAAATCTGCCAAATGTGATATAAGTTAGCATGAAACAATTCTTGCTCTAGTCACGTGCAAAAAAATCCATAATCCACCACCTAACTCGTACAGGCTAATGGATTTATAACTACAGTGATATATTTGCAGCATGTCAGAACAGGACTGGAAATAAAACACCACATTAAGCAAAAAGGATTTTCACAGATTTGATTGCATATTCTTTATTTTATTCATTTTATTCAAAGTTTGTTTCCTGAATTTAGTTTTTTCTTTCAGAGACATTCTTTTTGGTTTCTTTGACTACAGGTAGGAGAAGGATAAATATTTGATAATAAATTTCATCTTTAATTCATAAATTCTAAATCTAATTATTAAATAATTAAATGTAATACTCGTATACCCCTATTACTTGTTTTAAAAAATGACATTGTAAGATATTTAGGAAGTATTACATAAAAAAAACTCCAAAGCGGTTAGAATTTTACATTTATGTAAGATTATATGGGATACATTTTTAGTTTCTACTTCTGAGGCTCCCTAACAGAGTTTTCCCCCTCGTTGTGTTATTATTAATTTTTATCTTTTGTTATTTCTTATTTACCAGCTATGTTGTTTTTGTGTAAAATAATAATAATAATAATAATAATAATTTCCACACAGTGTAGTGTCGCGATATGGTGACGTAATTTGATCACGTGTTCTGCCTTTTCCGCGAGGATTTGTTCGCTGGAGTCTAAGAGTCGACTCTTTCGATTCCCAACCAGTTCATTGCCATTTCCCGCAAATCGCCCCAAACTGTTTGTCGATTAACTTTTATGTGAAAATCTCAGTTATCATCATCATCATACTTAGTATTGCATTTGTTATCAAACATATGCAAATGCATGCAAAAGTACTTCACTTGTTTTATATGCATGCAAATTGCTTTATGACTGCAGAGATTGCTAGGACAGTGCATTATATTTATTTATATATTCATTGGCATATGCTGCTTAAGTCACACAGAGAATAGTCGCATTTTTTTTTTGACTCATCGAAACTGGACAGTTGAAGACCAACTGGTCTTCTGGTGTTTAGCCGGATGTGTAGCATGTGCAATGTGTCCTAATAAAATAGATGGGAAATGCCCAAAAAATATATATTAAGTTTCTAATCACACAATGTGTTTGTCTCGTCTTCATTGAGGACAAAGAAACCTTCAGAAATGCAACTCAGGTCCAAGTGTTCATGTAAAAGAGTCGATTCAAAGAGTCGGCACATCTCTAGCAGGTTCAGATTTTGAGTTCCGTTGTCGAAGAGCTACAGCTGACTTTACAAACAGTTTGTTTGCGTTAGCAGACTTTTGCTGGGATGTCTGAGGTAAAGAAAGAGGTGTTAAGTTTAGCATCCGGTCAGCGATCTGTTGAAAAATGGACACTGCGATCTAACAGTGTGAGTGTAGAAATCATCTCTCTAGGCTGCGTTATAACTGCCATCAAAACACCTGACCGGAAAGAACAAAGTGCGGACATAGTGTTAGGATTTGATGATCTAGAAAGTAAGTTGACCATAGTTCTCTCCTTATTAATCAGATTTGTCGGATCACTGGAAGAAGTCTTTGTATATTGTAAATCACATGATCTTCCAAACCCTCTGCACTGATCACTTGCTTTTGAGTTTGATGAACAGGATATTATATGCTTTTCTATGCTGCCACCAAACGTTGGAGTTTATTTTTTACTTTTTTTAAATTATTATTAATTAGTTTATTAATTTATTTTGGCCTTTAGTTAACAATGTTACACTTACAATACTTTTTACAGAGGGATAATTTATTGGATCATTAATAATTTACATTAATCATCGTCCATACCGCTGGGGGGCCTGGAGCCTCTCCCAGGAGACTTACACCCTGGACGGGGTTCCAATCCATCAATCTCATTCACACACAATACGTGTAACACCAGTTACAGCACGGTGGAGAACATGCAAACTCCATACACACAGACCCGAGGCGGGAGTCGAACCCAGACACTGAAGGTTCAAGGCAATTCCTAACCGCACCAATGTCACCCATAGATTTATCTTTAAATAATGTCAGTTTCAGAATGGTATCAACTGTCAATTTTGCATCTTCTACTAAATACAATTTAAAATTAATATAAACTTTCTAATAGTAAAGTAGCTGACATGCTTTAACATTCAGAAATGATGTCAAAGGAGGAACCCCACCAAGCATGGGGAGAACATGCAAACTCAATGTACACACACCCTGGAGCTACAAGATCACAGTGCTATTACACCACTGTGCTGCCATGTAGAATTCAAATCAAATTCAAATTTTGTCACATACTGTACACGACCATACACAGTATGACATGCAGTGGAATGCTTATACGACTGTTCATGTTCACTGTTCACTGTTCAAAAAAAAAAAAAGGTAGAGTGGAAAGATAGAAGGATTTTACTGCATGGAAAAATTGCACTGAGACAAATATACATTTTAAAATGTAATAATTTTTTTTTATAGGTTATCTCACTAATCCACGCTACTTTGGAGCTTTGGTAGGGCGAGTTGCCAACCGTATTGCTAAGGGTCAGTTTGTAATTGAGGGAAAAGTGTACAAGTTGGCTATCAATAATGGACCCAATTCACTGCATGGTGGCATCAGAGGCTTTGATAAGGTAGGGGAAACTGTGACAATAAACAAACACATTCCTGTCTGACATTGTACTGGTCTTATTTGGAAATAACTCCAAATAATATGTTTAGTTTGTGTTACATTCTTTGTCACCTGGACTGTAATGTTTAGGCTGTGTGGAGCAGTGAGGCTGTGCCTAATGGAGTGAAACTGAGCCACACGAGCCCTGACGGTGATGAAGGATATCCCGGCAATTTGAAGGCTTCTGTAACCTACACACTGGAGGAAAACACACTAAGTATACAATACTGTGCCCAAACTGACCAAACTACACCAATCAACCTGACCAATCACTCTTACTTCAACCTGGCTGGACAGGTAAGACAAAATATTTGCTGCAGACAAATGTCCAGAATGCTAAAAGGCCAAATATGACAACAATATCAACATGGCACAGCAGTTGACAGTAACCAAGGTTCTTATCTTTTGTCTAGAGCAGCACATTTGAAACTAATGATTCAGTGGCTACTCACTGAAAAGTGCTAAACTCTAGGTTTTCTATTCTATTATGTACTTAATATGTATTTTTTTTACAGTGGAAAAAAGCTATTAAGTTACATATTTACATAGAGACATGGTGGAGTAATGGTTAGTACTGTGGCCTCATACCTTCAAAGTCCTGTCCTTGGGTATGTGTGCTTGGAGTTTACAAGCTTACTCCATACTTGGTGGGTTAACTTGGGGTACTCCGGGTTTCCTCCCACTATCCAAACACATGAAGATTGGGATAATTGGTGCCTCCAAATTGGCTGAAGTGTGTGTGTGTGTGTGTGTGTGTTTGTGTGTGTGTGCTTGTGACCTGTCATAAACTGGAACCCAGGCCTCCCACCATCCTGTACAGGATAAGTGATATTTAGAATGAGGGAGGAAATACATCAGATCACTGATAAGCATTTAGAGTCTAATAACCAAGCGTTTTTTTCACTGTCTCATAAATATTTCGAAATTCAAAGCAGCACATTTAAATAGTATTTAATTAGAAGAAAAACTGGCTTCCTCTATGTTATTATGAAAAATCCATCCTTGCTTTTTTTTTTTTTTTTTACCTAAAAACGGCAAAGTAGTAATCCTATTAATAAAATCTCTCTTAATGTTTTAAAATTTTATATTAGAAATACTCTATTGTGGTGACAATTTACAAAAAAAAAAAATTACATAAACACCCCAAAATTTCTGCCTGACAGTATGACACACACCTGACGGTATTGACATCTATATATTTAATGGCATGGCCGGTGGCCAATGGTGTTTGCACAGGTAGTCATAGATGCGATTATCATCTTTGATGCCATGTTGTGGGCATGTCACAGGCAATTAACAGCTTTTATGTTATACTATGGGTGCGTCGCCACCCAACAGTAACGGTAGGTAGCATCAACTGCGGCGAAAACTGTGAAGGTGCTGGGTACGTCAGGCCGAGCTCATAGCTACCGAAACCTTGGATCAGATTGCAGAGTGTCTACAGCGACGGCAACTATTACAGGCAGAATTTAGTGTGGCCAAACCTTTGAAATATTGTGAGGAGTGGCAGTGATTTGACTGCACACTCCATTCGCAGGTTATGGTAGCACGCAGACATTAGGATCTGCATGCGGGTGGAGCCGCGGGTAAACCTCATGTGCAGCCACAACAGCGAACCATCCGATCCGCACATCAACTTGGCACAGGTTTTACACCGGATGCTCTTCCTAGTGCAACCCTCCTATTTTTTTTTATCTGGGCTTTGGCTGGGAATTGTACCAGGGCAAGTAGTGAAATAAAACTTACTTTGGATGTACAGTCGTGGCCAAAAGTTTTGAGAATGACACAAATATTAGTTTTCACAAGGTTTGCTGCTAAACTGCTTTTAGATCTTTGTTTCAGTTGTTTCTGTGATGTACTGAAATATAATTACAAGCACTTCATACGTTTCAAAGGCTTTTATCGACAATTACATGACATTTATGCAGAGAGTCAGTATTTGCAGTGTTGGCTTTTTTTTTTTAGGACCTCTGCAATTCAACTGGGCTGCTCTCAATCAACTTCTGGGCCAAATCCTGACTGATAGCAACCCATTCTTTCATAATCACTTCTTGGAGGTTGTCAGAATTAGTGGGTTTTTGTTTGTCCACCCGCCTCTTGAGGATTGACCACAAGTTCTCAATGGGATTAAGATCTGGGGAGTTTCCAGTCCATAGACCCAAAATTTTTACGTTTTGGTCCCCGAGCCACTTAGTTATCACTTTTGCACTTTTGTGCTCCATCGTGCTGGAAAATGCATTGTTCTTCACCAAACTGTTGTTGGATTGTTGGAAGAAGTTGCTGCTGGAGAGTGTTTTGGTACCATTCTTTATTTATGGCTGTGTTTTGGGGCAAAATTGTGTGTGAGCCCACTCCCTTGGATGAGAAGCAACCCCACACATGAATGGTCTCAGGATGCTTTACTGTTGGCATGACACAGGACTGATGGTACTCTGATCCCGCAGCTGAATCCTCTTTAGGAGACGATCCAGGCGCTTGTTGGACTTTCTTGGACGCCCTGAAGCCTTCTTAACAAGAATTGAACCTCTTTCCTTGATGATCCTATAAATTGTTGATTTTGGTGCAATCTTAGTAGCCACAATATCTTTGCCTGTGAAGCCATTTTTATGCAAAGCAATGATGGCTGCACGCGTTTCTTTGCAGGTCACCATGGTTAACAATGAAAGAACAATGATTTCAAGCATCACCCTCCTTTTAACATGTCAAGTCTGCCATTCTAACCCAATCAGCCTGACATAATGATCTCCAGCCTTGTGCTCATCAACATTCTCACCTGAGTTAACAAGACGATTACTGAAATGATCTCAGCAGGTCCTTTAATGACAGCAATGAAATGCAGTGGAAAGTTTTTTTTT
>JAAGKR010002299.1:56205-71006 GCA_011419295.1 Clarias macrocephalus | reverse complement strand
ATGTACAGTCGTGGCCAAAAGTTTTGAGAATGACACAAATATTAGTTTTCACAAGGTTTGCTGCTAAACTGCTTTTAGATCTTTGTTTCAGTTGTTTCTGTGATGTACTGAAATATAATTACAAGCACTTCATACGTTTCAAAGGCTTTTATCGACAATTACATGACATTTATGCAGAGAGTCAGTATTTGCAGTGTTGGCTCTTCTTTTTCAGGACCTCTGCAATTCGACTGGGCTGCTCTCAATCAACTTCTGGGCCAAATCCTGACTGATAGCAACCCATTCTTTCATAATCACTTCTTGGAGTTTGTCAGAATTAGTGGGTTTTTGTTTGTCCACCCGCCTCTTGAGGATTGACCACAAGTTCTCAATGGGATTAAGATCTGGGGAGTTTCCAGTCCATAGACCCAAAATTTTTACGTTTTGGTCCCCGAGCCACTTAGTTATCACTTTTGCACTTTTGTGCTCCATCGTGCTGGAAAATGCATTGTTCTTCACCAAACTGTTGTTGGATTGTTGGAAGAAGTTGCTGCTGGAGAGTGTTTTGGTACCATTCTTTATTTATGGCTGTGTTTTGGGGCAAAATTGTGAGTGAGCCCACTCCCTTGAATGAGAAGCAACCCCACACATGAATGGTCTCAGGATGCTTTACTGTTGGCATGACGCAGGACTGATGGTAGCGCTCACCTTTTCTTCTCCGGACAATCCTTTTTCCAGATGCCCCAAACAATCGGAAAGAGGCTTCATCCGAGAATATGACTTTGCCCCAGTCCTCAGCAGTCCATTCGCCATACTTTTTGCAGAAGATCACTCTGTCCCTGATATTTTTTTTGGAGAGAAGTGGCTTCTTTGCTGCCCTTCTTCACACCAGGCCATCATCCAAAAGTCTTCGCCTCACTGTGCATGCAGATGCGCTCACACCTGCCTGCTGCCATTCCTGAGCAGCTCTGCACTGGTGGCACTCTGATCCCGCAGCTGAATCCTCTTTAGGAGACGATCCAGGCGCTTGCTGGACTTTCTTGGACGCCCTGAAGCCTTCTTAACAAGAATTGAACCTCTTTCCTTGATGATCCTATAAATTGTTGATTTTGGTGCAATCTTAGTAGCCACAATATCTTTGCCTATGAAGCCATTTTTATGCAAAGCAATGATGGCTGCACGCGTTTCTTTGCAGGTCACCATGGTTAACAATGAAAGAACAATGATTTCAAGCATCACCCTCCTTTTAACATGTCAAGTCTGCCATTCTAACCCAATCAGCCTGGCATAATGATCTCCAGCCTTGTGCTCATCAACATTCTCACCTGAGTTAACAAGACGATTACTGAAATGATCTCAGCAGGTCCTTTAATGACAGCAATGAAATGCAGTGGAAAGTTTTTTTTTTCGGGATTAAGTTAATTTTCATGGCAAAGAAGTACTATGCAATTCATCTGATCACTCTTAAGCAGAATCTTTTCCAATTTCCAATATTTATGTAATTCTCAAAACTTTTGGCCACGACTGTACAGGGGTTGGAAAATGAAACTGAAACGCCTGGTTTTAGACCACAATAATTTATTTGTATGGTGTAGGGCCTCCTTTTGCGGCCAATACAGCATACATTTGTGAAGGTGGACTTATCAGAGAACAATACATGTTGAGGTGCACATTTAATTCTGCAGTGAGTTGGGCAGCTGTGGTTTTGTTTTTTGGATACAATCCGGGTTAGCACTTGGCCATCCCTTTCAGACAGCTTCCTCTTGCATCCACAGTTACTCCTGTTGGATGTGGTTCGTCTTTCTTGGTTTTATGCTGACATTACCCTGGATACCGTGGCTCTTGATACATCACAAAGACTGTCTTGGTCACGGATGCACCAGCGAGACGTGCACCAACAATTTGTCCTCTTTTGAACTCCCACTCATAATGTTGTGTGCATTGCAATATTTTAAGCAAAACTGTGCTATTACTCTGCTAATTAAACCTTCACACTCTGCTCTTACTGGTGGAATGTGCAATCAATGAAGATTGGCCACCAGGCTGGTCAAATTTAGCCATGAAACCTCCAACACTAAATTGGCCAGTATTTTAAGCAAAACTGTGCTATTACTCTGCTAATTAAACCTTCACACTCTGCTCTTACTGGTGGAATGTGCAATCAATGAAGATTGGCCACCAGGCTGGTCAAATTTAGCCATGAAACCTCCAACACTAAATTTTGCAATGTATGAGAACCAGTTTGTTTTTGCATAATTTGCTAGATGCATATTTAATGTGCTGGAAATTTTACAGTATCAGTGTCAAATCTTTAAAATATAAAAACAATTATCAAACTTATAAGAAACTGAG
Organism: Clarias macrocephalus; assembly: GCA_011419295.1. NCBI lineage: Eukaryota > Metazoa > Chordata > Actinopteri > Siluriformes > Clariidae > Clarias > Clarias macrocephalus. Next base: position 68,675 of record JAAGKR010002299.1, on the reverse strand, counting down.
TAGTTAAACATGAAGTGGTCCTTGAAGTTTTGGTTGACCGCAAGATTGCTTGACTTGATTTTTTTTTTTTAAATGTCTAACAGTGTTGACAGAAGCCCAGGAAATTAAAAAGTGGGTTAAAAATATTGAATGAATGAATTTTTAACAGGCGTTAATTAATTAACATGTACTCATTTTACTTAGCACACAGTAAATGATTTTTGTTTTCATTTATTTTAATCAGTTTTTGAAAATGTGAACCCTTGTTCTGGACAAGAACAGGTATAGTGTAAAGCTTTTATTTTGTCACATATACATTACAGCACAGTGAAATTCCTTCTTCGCATATCCCAGCGTAACTGGGGTCAGAGCGCAGGGTCAGCCATGGTACAGCGCCCCTGGAGCAGTTAGGGTTAAGGGCCTTGCTCAAGGGCCCAACAATGGCAACCTGGCTGAGCTGGGAATTGAACCGCCGATCTTCCAATCAGTAACTCAGTGCCTTAGCCCGCTGAGCCACCACTGCCCTGTCCTGTCCTAGTGGGGACACTTCATAAAATAAAATAAAAATCATTTTAAGGAGGATTTAAAAAACAATTTTGTTATGCTTTTTTTGATTTGATTCAGCTTATAAAATGTATCATAATCAAAATATGAGTTATTTCTTAAATAATATTTTGTGCGCTACCGTACATATACATGTGTGTGTGCTTCAGTTCCCCTTTTTTGAAGGTGCTGGTTAAAGTGCAAACGACCAGGCTCCTAGTGTATTTGCATCTATTTTGAATAACAAAGCCAGCAATGTTGCCTCATCTTTTCCTCCCAGGGTGCATCAAACATTTATGACCACGAAGTAAGCATCACAGCAGATTCATACCTGCCTGTGGATGACAACATGATCCCGACAGGTAGCTGATTATTGAGTGGTTTTCTTGAATTGAAATGAGTTTTGTTTTTTTCTTTTACATTACACTATAGAGTTACATTGTTAAGCAATGCAAAAGCGCAATATCTGCCTAAAGTAAGACGAAAACATTCATTAGAAATATATTTATATATACACATGATGATTGATCCTCATGGGTAAATTTTTTATTTTACATTGCTATTATTATAGTTTTCTGTTACGTTTACTCTTCAGAATTTGACCTTGACAAATGGTTTTATAGCAGGTTTATTGAGTATGATTAGTGAATTCATTATTCATCTCTTCACAGGAGAAATTAGACCTGTAGAAAATTCACCTTTTGACCTCCGCAAACCTGTTCTTCTTGGGTCTCGTCTCAGGGAACTTCCTGGCCCGGGGTTTGACCACAATTTCTGCCTTTGGCTTCCAGGGCAATCAAAACAAGAGATAAACTGTGCAAAGTAAACCCATTCTCCTATTTACTTGTAAAATACGTGGGTCCTTGTTGAATTTTACCATGACTGCAGTGTATATCCTCTAACGAATCGCATCTAATACACTTGATAAAGAGTGGTGCATCCTGGGACAGGGCGTGTTCTGGAGGTGAGCACCACCCAGCCTGGCGTTCAATTCTATACCTCCAACTTCCTGGATGGGACAGTTGGAGGGAAAGGAGGGACATCATACCCAAAACACAGCGCTTTTTGTCTGGAGACACAAAACTGGCCAGATGCTGTTAATCAGGTAATGAAATGCAAGATGTTTTTAAAAAGATCCACTGCTGCTGCAAGATTGTCCGAACGCATAATCTGCTCTTCCACTTCTTTATAAATCATGTTACGTGAGTCAGTGAAATAAAACTCAGATTAACTTTGCCATATTACGCTCTGTTCTTTTCAGCCACAGTTTCCTGAAGCTCTGCTGAGACCCGGAGAGGAGTACTCTCATACTACACGCTTTATTTTCTCAGTCGTCTGAGACATAAATATACACAAAACAGTTTGAGTACAATGATTTTGCCAGCTGTAAAGCCACAGTTTTTATCAAAGATCTATAAAATCTGCAGCACTGCATTATACAGTACATTTTAAGCACTGTGTATTCAGGTGAAATGAAAATAAGTTCAGTTTCATATAATTTAGTTTTTATTATTGTGATTTGCTCAGTATTAATGTGTAGCTGATATATACAGTACTGTATTAATACAATCATTCAATGATCATAATAAATAACAGTCGATGCATTCTGTCGGTTGAGTTTTTCATTATTTGTAACAAACTGATTGAGAAAAGGCAGAGAAGACGAGAATATCGAAACAGCAACGGTAGCAAACCAGCAAAATTTTTTTTAGCTAACAATTTTTTAAATATCTATACCATTCAAGTCCTTTTTTAATGCACATGCTTTTTGTTTTTATTTGTGAACAAACATCCAGTATGGACTATAATAACCAAATAACAGTATATATGTTAATTACAGAAGGGGGGCATCTGTATTTTCCAATTTAAATATAAAAATAATTCTGCTTTGTACAAAAGACATACTTGGTAGATATGATGCATGCTTAATTACTTTGCAGGCAATGCATATGGATGGGACAAATCTGTGCATGTTCATGCATGTTACTGGGTTGAGATAAGTGATACGATGGTGTGTATGATGCGGGAGCCCCGTGGGCAGGTGATCAAGTCCATGCTGGGGTTCTTGATTTTCTCTTCCAGGAGCTGGTCAAGTTCCCAACGCAGCTCCTTTACCAGCTCAGCAACCTACATGCAGGAAAGAAAGAAGAAAAAAAAAGACCTTTCACATTAAACAAAACAACATTTAAATGCAATGAAAAATTTATCTTGATCAATATAATTTTTGTACTGTGTCTACAGCTGGAGGGAATTAAATGTATAAATAATGTGTACATACTACAACATGGAAAATACAGTATATGCACACACACACAAACCCATCATGGTCATATGTTAGCATCAACAATGGTGCAACTACTGAGATCTTTAGAGGAAACATAATGCAAGCCATTGCTCCCATAATTCCAGGCGGGTTTTAAAAAAGGGCATAGATAACTGTTGCGTTAACATAGATAACGCAATGCAAAGCCATATTCCTACAACACACGCTTACTTCATGTGAGGCTGCAGTGAATCGAATCCAGCCGTCGTCCAGAGAGATGATGAACTCCCCATGTTGTAGCTCCACGTTGACCTGACCCCCACCGAACAGCACCATGGGATACACACATACCATACTGCAATCTCGGATAAAAACGCGACTGGTCTTCACTTTCTCATGGTAGACTAGGTATGGACTGTCATAATGACGCACCTGTTCGTAGACCAATTGAAAATGAGTTTACAAAATTTAACATAAATGCAACTGCGTGAACAAAGAAGCATGTGTGGCACGCTACCATGAAGTTGACGGATGAAGGATGGATGTGAACCGCTCCGTCGTTTTTTGTGAGGAAGCGAAGTTCCTCGGCTTTAGGCTGCATCTTCACGGCGCCTTTACTCGTCAGCTTATACTTCCCCTGTGGAGATCGCACCTACCAAACACACAAGCACATTTCACAATATGCACAAAGCATAATCCTGATCAGTTGGAGAAAGTGTTACGTGTACTAACCTGGACGACATTGGGGTAGAGGGCGGCACACAACATTGCTGACATCAGCTTTGTGTTATCAGAGTTTAGGTTTGCCTTTTAGAGAGACAGATACACAGCAAAAGTATGTTCATTCGCTTGGATTTGTGTGTTCAGGATCAGCCTTATTCTAACAAATACAGCGCTGTATATCCCAGACATTAACTTCCCTTTCATCCTTTCAAGAGATACACAAATCTTAACAAGCATGCATAATGGGTACTGTATTACCTCATAGCCTGTAGCTTCCAGCACACCATCTGTTCCTTTACAGCTCATCCTCTCTATGTCTCTGACCTTCAGTCCATCTTTTACAAAGCCAATATCAGAGAGGAGCTCTGCAAACTGCCTCTTAAGACATGCTATTTCCTATAAGACAATTATACACAGTATGCAAACCTTAAATCAGAGTGCAATTCTAGTAACTACATCTAAAATTCCTTAACACCTGGTAGCCAGACTCACCTGTAGTCCCCGGATGGACAGGAAGTTCTCTCTGCAGTACCAATAGCCAGCCTGTGAGCCATTTTGAGCTGCAGTACACCAACCCTATCGCACATACACACACCCAATAATTCCATTATTACTGTTGTATTTCCAATTCAACGGACATTAAACCAACACTTTTTATTTAGTACATAATAAACATTTTTCACAGAAATCACAACCACCTTATACGCCTGTAGCAGGGCAAGATGATCACTGTTGGCGAGAGAAAAACTGAGTTTCCTCTCATTAGCCTCCTGTCTTTTATCCCATGGAGAGACCTGAGAAAGAGATACAGTAGAAAGGTTATGAACGACGGGCACTGCAGAAGTTCATTCGCAGCATAAGATGATCCTCCCTTACGAATGGGCTCTTGAATGCCAGGCTAGCAGCGATGGTGAGGGCCGGGTCCAGGCAACGGAAGATGGCACCCAGCAGCATCAGTTTTCCAATGCGCACGTCCACGGGAAGACAGGCGAGATGCCAACCGAGAGGAGTGAGACATTCCGCTTCAGTCAGTGCACCGAGAGCACAGAGTCTCTGCTTAGCTGCTTCCAGACTGCCTTGTGCTGGAGGTTCTATGAGCCGAGAAAACACGGAATGCAGAAGAGACTTGGAGAACACCTCCAACACTTTAATCCTGAAAGAAAAGAAAACAGGGAGTTAGGTATGTAATAAATATATACAGTATTATCTGCCCATCCATACATGCATGCATAGTAACTGTTATAAATTTGTCAGGGATGCAGTGGATCTGGAGCCCATCCTGAGAACATTGTGCATAAGACAGGAATGCTCGATGGGATATCAAATGCACGCATGCTTTAACAAAATCATTCATTTAGCATAGACTATCCACCTGCTGGCATGTTTTAGGTAAGGGCTGAAAACAGGAGAACCTGGAGAAAACCTGATTTGACTTTAAATCATTCTCTATACTGCTCATTCTTTACAGGTTCGCGGGAAGCCTAGAGCCTATCCCAGGGTATTTGGTGCATGAGGCAGGGTACACCCTGGACGGGGTGTCATGCCATCTCAGGCTCAGTACACTATGGGGAATTTGGGAATGCCAGTTAGCCTAAACTGCATGTCTTTGGACTGTGAGAGAAAACCCACCAAGCATAGAAACTCCAGGGATGGCAATCGAACCCATGACCCTGGAGCTGGAAGGCCACAGTGCCAACCACTCCAGACCACCGCGGGGTCTGGAGCCTGTCCCAAGAGACTTCATACACCCTGGACAGAGGGCACACATACACACTACAGGCAATAAACCGAAGCACCTAGAGGAAAGCCATCAGGCACGGGGGGGTCATGCAAAATACATGCACACAGACCCAAGAGGGATTCAAACCCGGACCTTGGAGGTGCAAGGCGACAGTGCTAATCACTAAGCCACCGCACTATTGATAACAAAAAACATTCTTTTTTGGACATTGACTGTAACTGTGAATGGATAAAAAGCATGCCCAGTTGTACTGTTATTGGAAAACAATTTGGTATGTTAAGCTTCTGTATCCAAATCATTCATTTCCTATAACAACACATGTTTTTTGTTTTATTTCCTTTGCATCTATACATTGAGTGTATTATGTCTGTTGTATACTTGTGTCTATGTCTGACACTGTAAGTCACCATTTTAAAACTTCTCATTATTCCTATTCATACACCAGTCACCTACCTTTTCAATATACTGTGCTGGTTGGAACAATGGTTTAAAACAACATTTATAGGAGAGTTTGTGAAACCTAAACAGATGGAATACCTGAGGCAGAGCTGCTCCAATGGCACTCTCTGGATCTCTGGAAGCTGCTGTTGGCTCAGATGGTGAGTGAAGCGATGGCTGGTGAACAAATGGAAGCAAACTCCAGAAGCCACACGGCCGGCTCGGCCTCTCCTCTGCAAAGCGTTAGCACGAGACACCCACGCATCCTCCAGGCTCTCCATACTGCGACTGGCATCGTATCTGTATATAAACAGACCACTTGAATGACATTATATGGCTAAAGTACTATAAGTCATGAATTGTCTTGCACAAGGTACTCCAGTCCTGAAGAAGCAGAATCATGCAGAATCTCCGACTTCTTACCTCTTCTCTTTCATTCTGCCGGAGTCAATGACGTACACTACATCATCGATGGTTACTGAAGTCTCTGCAATGTTTGTAGAGATAATGATTTTGGTCACACCCTCCGGTGGCCGTGTAAACACTGCCTGCTGCTCCTCATTGGACAGAGAGGAGTGAAGTGGGTACACCACACACCTATAAACATTAGACAATGTTTCACACATCAAATTACAGAGTGCACATTTGATAAAATTATGTCTTTATGTATACATACTTTTTATCTCTTCTGTTGTTAAACATCCTATTGGCTTGCAGCTGCTCATATAACTGCTTTATTTCTGCTAATCCAGGCAAGAAGACCAGAACAGCACCTACACATATACACAGAATAACAAAGTGAAAAAACAGAAAAAGTTCATGCAACCTGCCTCCTTTTTTTTCACCAGTTTATCACAACTCTGCCATTCCAGTCAGTCAGTCAGTCAGACACACACACACACACACAGACAGACACACACACACACAGACAGACAGACACACACAGACAGACAGACACACACAGACACACACAGCCAGACAGACAGAGGAACACACATATCCAGACACACATGAACACTGACACACACCAATAGATGAAATGATTACCTGGAGGGTAATTGTGATCTCTATTTACAATCCATTCCAGCAGACTCTCCACAAGATCCATATTGATTTTATCCAGGTCCATCGCAGCCAGAGTTTTCACCACAGCTTTCGAGCAAGCTTATATATCAAGACATATACAGTACAAACCATGAGTTAACCAAAAGAAAAGATTTGGTTTTGGATAGGTACAGAAATACAGTGCTATGCAAAAGTCTTGAGCCACCCCTCATTTTCTTATAATAAATTAAATGAAATTATGTAGAGTAAATAAAAATGCCTAAAGATACAATAAAAAAATAGGTTGTTTATGTAACAACCTCAGCAGCAAACTCATTTCCTCTCTCGTCTCTTCAAACCATTCAGCATCACTAGTGCACTAATAACTGGCCTGATCGTCGCTCATCATCTGCACAGATTTCTCACTGGTTCATACCAACAAGTTAGATTTATTTATTTATTTATTTAATTTATTTATAAATCACTATGGGGCTTAAACAAAAAAACATTCCTCTGAAACGGGTCAGGTACAGGAAGTGAACTGAAAAATCAAAGCTGATAGTTGGCAAAAATGAGAGCTGAAAAGGTCCTTCAGGAAACCTGAAGAACTATTCCTCAAGACTATATTAAAAATAAAAGGGGTAGCTCAAGTCCTTTGCACATTATTATAAGTGTTCCTGTTCTAGCTTAATGACCTTTACCACTGCACAACTACATAAGAGAATTATTCAGCCACTCTCACAAAAGTGCACCAGTTAAGAAGTGAACAGGTGTAGTTCTACATCTCCTTACTCGGATATCGAAGCGTGAGCTCCTTTACACCAAGTTGCTGATCAGGGATGGAGTCTTTGACTGTATCTTTCTTTGCAAAGGAATTAAATGACCAGCCATCCTCATCATCATCATCATCATCCAGGTTCATCATAGCAGGCTGTACTTTCCCAGCCCTTTGACTGGACGGGCCATTCTGCTTTGCTGAGCGCCGGTATGGACTGCGGTCCTCCATTACATACCTGACACACACATTCATATCAGGGTTGTATGTTAATTGCTTGAAAACCTAGCACATTCTTTTTCAAATATTTTCTCACCTTTCTGCTCTTATTATTTATAGCTTTTCATTTTTACTTATTTTACATTAGATAACACTTGAGATAAACATTTTATTTTATTTAACCGGGTTGTTTGTCCTCATCCTTTTCTTACTTATGAAGTTGAATTTATTAATGAGAAGTAAAAATGTATGTGCTGTTTTTTTTTTTTTTTTTTTTTTACCTGGTCATCGCAATAGCATCTTCGAGGAAAAATGGTTCCACTGGGAATGTATGTCCTGAAGAAGAATAGTGATGTTATGAGTATAAATTAAATTCTTTTCTGAACTGTGCAATAAAAACAGTGGCTATGTATAAAATGAAATACATGAAAATGTATTTTCAGGTATCCTTGCCTGGTATGTGTATGGTAGGGCACTTGTGGAAATACTGAGAGAAGAGATCAGCGTTGAGAGTAGCACTCATGAGGATGATCTTCAGGTCAGACCGTTGCAACATCAGATCCTTCAGAACCAGCATCAGGAAATCACTGGGAGACAGGAAGTGATGCAGAGCTCACAATGTGCTCATAAGGTGGGGGTGTTTATATGTAATCAGAGATTCCCTCACCTCTCCTCTGTGCGTTCGTGAACCTCGTCTACTATGACGTGAGTGATTCCGCTGAGCTGAGCGTCTCCCTCCAGCCTGCGCAACAAGACACCAGTTGTGCAGAACAGCAGTCTAGTGCAGGAGGACTGGACAAACATGCATATAAAGTTTCAGTATAATTTTATGCACTAAAACTTTACAAGACTACCTAACACTAGCCTAAAACATTGCACAATGGGAGTTGGGGAAAATAATTGGGGATAAGTTAAAATAAATTTTTTCTTCTTTTTTCTCAGGCTTTACTTTTAGGCATTTGGTTGATGCTTTTATCCTGAGCGACTTCCATAAGGGCTTTCTTCAAATATATCCGTACCCTGGTTCACTATGTTTTAACTAGGAGTACCACGAGTCAAACACTGTTGAGAAGAGTTTGTTTATTTATTTATTTATTTATTTATTTATTTATTTATTTATTTATTTATTTGTCTAATAGGTCTAAGAGAGACATTAAGGTTGTCTAATCTATATGGAAGTTCATTCCACTACCAGAACACAAAACATTCCAGACGAAAGGCTTCCTCGATCCCTGAGAGATGGTGGGTCCAGTCAAGCAGTGCTGGAGGATCGGAGGCAATGTGCTGCAGTGCAGGGTGTGATAAGTGTTTTGAGGTAAGTGGGTGCTGGGCAAGCATCAGTGTAAGCAAGCATCAGTGTTCTAAATTTTATGCAAGCAGATACAGGAAGCCAGTGGAGGGAGCAGAGACGTGGGTCTGTGTGGGAGAACTTAGTCATGCAGAGGATGAATGGTGCACAGAGGCATACCTGCCATAATAATCCAGTCCTAAAATAACAAGGGCCTGGACAAGCACCTGGGAGGCCTGTGTGGACAGAAATTGACGAATACTTCGGATTTTATAAAGAAGAAATTGACAAGAGCGAGAAAGGTTAGCAATGTGAGAGGAAAAGATCACTCTAGTTGATTGTCCAAAGTTACCCCAAGGGGATGAGCAGTGACTGAATGAGTGATCGGAGTGTTGTTCAGGGAGAACAGGGGGATGAATCACCTGAGATTAACAGCAGTTCGTTTTTTTTTTTTTTTTAGTTTTACATAGTCTTGATATCCAAGATGACATGTCTGCCAGACATGCTGAGATTTGGATGATAACATGAATGTCTGACGAAGGGTTCCTCGAAAATAGGAGTAACCCATGTCTTCTTAAAAGCAGCTGGAACATGATAAGGAAAGGTCGATGAAGGGGAGGAGGTAAATGGACTTGGAGCATTTTGAAAGGGATTGGGTCTAATGGATCTGTATGTCCAAGAACAGTGAGAGGAGTGTTATAAAAGAGGAAAAGACCAAGAACCATGTCCATTTCATCAAGAAAGTTTCCTAGAGGACCAAGAGGACAATAGATAATGATGTGAAGGTTGATAGGGAAGGTGACCTTAACAGCATGAAATTCAAAGGATGTAAAGTTCGGACTACTGTACTTAGTTTAAAACAAGATCCCTTTAGGCGCGCAGCATGTTCTTAATAGACTCCAAAAAACACCACCTGTATTAGGCCTGATACCTTAAATGCATGCCAGATATATGGTTATGTACTTGTGTGTGTTTGTGTGTGTAGGTGTGTAAGAAAAAGACAGAGATAGTTACTCTGACAGTCTCCAAACGGATCTGGTATCCAGTGGAGTGGCCCAAAGCCTCGGCCCGCTCCTGAGCAACCCTTGTTGCCACAGCTATTGCAGAGATCCGGCGAGGCTGAGTGCATATGATGTTTGCTACACTCTCCCCTCGTCCACTCAGGGAGTCATCCAGGATAAACTGAGGGATCTGAGTTGTCTTACCACAGCTGAAAATAAACACGTACGTCACTGTAAAGGGCCTTGAACTCAAACAGGATCAAAAGCACAACATGTGATATTTTCCAGCATACCCAGTCATGCCACTGATCAACAGAACCTGATTCTTCTCCAAAGCATCTAGGATATTCTGTCTCTTGTTCCACACGGGCAGCTTGACTCTCTGTTCCTGCATTGACGCATAGCGCCTGGAAGACTGGCAAAGAAATAAAACTTAATATACTTAATAAATATACTTATATAATATAATATACTTAATAAACCTAAAATGACTGGTTTGTATTTTCCTGGGTCCAGAGTCAGTGAGGTGGGTAAAAAGTGACAGAATACAAGTAAAAGCTGTTACCGGTTTTCTCTTGAACTCTCTACAAAGATTCTTGTTCTCCTGCAGCACCTCTTCAGCTCTTTTCTCTGTTCTTTTCTCCATCCTCTTTCTAAAGTTCACATAACTCTCATTCTCTATGGGAACGTTTTCCTCAGCATCTTCATCACATTGCTCATCTTCTGTATCTTCTGACGTCTGTTTGTCTCCTGTAGCAATACACGCATTGCAGAATTGTAGATACATTTACACTTTCCAGGATTTAATACTGGTACTGAAAACAAAACTGAACACTCACTCACTCACTCATCATCTATACCGCTTAATCCTGTATTCAGGGTCACGGGGGGCCTGGAGCCTATCCCGGGAGACTTAAGGCACGAGGCGGGGTACACCCTGGACAGGGTGCCAACATCGCAGGGCACACACACATACACACACACACTACAGCCAATTTGGGAATGCCAATTAACCTAACCTACATGTCTTTGGACTGTGAGAGGAAACCAGAGTACCCAGAGGAAACCCACCAAGCACGGGGAGAACATGCAAACTCCATGCACACAGAGACGGGAATCGAACCCGGACCCTGGAGGTGCAAGGCGACAGTGCTAACCACTACACCACCATGCCGCCTTCAAAACTGAACACTGAAATAATAATTGTGCCTGAAGCAGGAGACAGTGTGTTACAAGGAAACACTTTAAAAGCTACACTTTAAAAGTATATAGGCCTGTGTAAATGTAGAGATGTGCTTCAGTGATGCATCCTGTTGCTAAGACACAGACACACAAGACGCAAAAGCTCACTTAGGCCTGACGGAATAAAGTATTTTCATAACCAGACTTATTGTGTAATCACACCAACAACCTACGAGAGTTAAAAATGATTGACACGCCATTTTATATTAAAACATCTATTAGTCGCACTGTCTTATCAGCTCTTTTCGTTCAAGGCTACTGTCTCCTGGTCACTGCTGTGCAGATGTGAACGTACTACATCAGATCATTTGTAGATGATCTTCTTGTAATTTACACAAAAGAAGAGCTTTGTGCAGTGAATCATTTTTTGTGCTCTGAGGAATATGCTGTAGCATTAAGATTTATCATTGACCCTGCATGACCCTACACCTGTGGAACATCTTGCGTGTCCTGCATGGACCCTGGATCTACTGTATAGGGCAAGTACATTATCATGGAGAATAAATATACGCTGCTTTCAAAAATACATCCAGATGCAGGGATCAGAGGAGGCGGAATTCTATACAAACACCTGATTTGCATGTGACTGAATGAATGTTTGTGCATAATCTTGAGAGTTATGCTGTTAAATGTTTGCAGTGAATTTCCACATTCATAGTATCATTTATTTTAAGGTACTTTCTTGATAGAAACACATTTGTGGAAAAAAAAATTCATTCTAATTGGTGTTCCCAAATTGTCCGTAGTGTGTGTGTGTCTGTGCCCTGCGATGGACTGGTACCCTGCCATGTGCCCTGAGTCTCCTGGGATAGGCTCCAGGCCACCTGTGACCCTGAATACAGAATTAAGTGGTATAGATGGGGAGTGAGTGAGGTAAGTACATTATTTATTCATTGTTTTACGACACAAGAGTCCTCAGGTGATAATTCATAATTAATTTTCTTGCAGAGACTCTGAATACGATGAGCGTAAACAGCTATTATCTTACCTTCTGCGTGCCTGACTGTGAGGTTGGTATTCCGTGCTGTATTAGTGAGTCGTGAGGAAACTGCTGTACTGCTCGGTGTACCGTCGGCTGAGTTGTACTTGGCGCTACGAGTTCTTGTTGCAGTAACAGTAGGTGGGGCCAAGACAGGGGGTGGAGCACTGTATTTGTGATGTGGAACCTGAAGGAGCTCTCTGACTGGCCCATCTTCCTCAAGGCAGGAGATGAG
>JAAGKR010002299.1:37122-56185 GCA_011419295.1 Clarias macrocephalus | reverse complement strand
AAGACGCAAAAGCTCACTTAGGCCTGACGGAATAAAGTATTTTCATAACCAGACTTATTGTGTAATCACACCAACAACCTACGAGAGTTAAAAATGATCGACACGCCATTTTATATTAAAACATCTATTAGTCGCACTGTCTTATCAGCTCTTTTCGTTCAAGGCTACTGTCTCCTGGTCACTGCTGTGCAGGTGTGAACGTGCTACATCAGATCATTTGTAGATGGTGTGAGTAATATGGATGCCCCACTTGTAATTTACACAAAAGAAGAGCTTTGTGCAGTGAATCATTTTTTGTGCTCTGAGGAATATGCTGTAGCATTAAGATTTATCATTGACCCTGCATGACCCTACACCTGTGGAACATCTTGCGTGTCCTGCATGGACCCTGGATCTACTGTATAGGGCAAGTACATTATCATGGAGAATAAATATACGCTGCTTTCAAAAATACATCCAGATGCAGGGATCAGAGGAGGCGGAATTCTATACAAACACCTGATTTGCATGTGACTGAATGAATGTTTGTGCATAATCTTGAGAGTTATGCTGTTAAATGTTTGCAGTGAATTTCCACATTCATAGTATCATTTATTTTAAGGTACTTTCTTGATAGAAACACATTTGTGGAAAAAAAAATTTTCATTCTTCATTCTTATTCTTAAAGGGTTTAATCTAATCATGGAACACAGTAATAGTTTAAAGGTAAGTACATAAAGGCAGCACGGTGGTGTAGTGGTTAGCACAGTCAACTTGCACCGCCAAGGCCCTGGTTCGATCCCCGGCCAGGCTCGATTCCTGTCTCTGTTTGCATGTTCCCCCCCGTGCTTGGTGGGTTTCCTCTCACAGTCCAAAGACATGTAGGTTAGGCTAATTGGTGTTCCCAAATTGTCCGTAGTGTGTGTGTGTCTGTGCCCTGCGATGGATTGGTACCCTGCCATGTGTCCTGAGTCTCCTGGGATAGGCTCCAGGCCACCTGTGACCCTGAATACAGAATTAAGCGGTATAGATGGGGAGTGAGTGAGGTAAGTACATTATTTATTCATTGTTTTACGACACAAGAGTCCTCAGGTGATAATTCATAATTAATTTTCTTGCAGAGACTCTGAATACGATGAGCGTAAACAGCTATTATCTTACCTTCTGCGTGCCTGACTGTGAGGTTGGTATTCCGTGCTGTATTAGTGAGTCGTGAGGAAACTGCTGTACTGCTCGGTGTACCGTCGGCTGAGTTGTACTTGGCGCTACGAGTTCTTGTTGCAGTAACAGTAGGTGGGGCCAAGACAGGGGGTGGAGCACTGTATTTGTGATGTGGAACCTGAAGGAGCTCTCTGACTGGCCCATCTTCCTCAAGGCAGGAGATGAGGGTGTAGACCACAGGCTCACCCTCTTGTGCAGCTGAAAGTGACTGGCCGAAGAGATATTCTGTCACGTTAAGGCGTCCTGCTCCAGAGATTGCCTCATCCGTGGTACTAAAGGCAGCTAACGGTGGCTGAAAGGGGTAGCGGTTTCCCCGAGGAAAGCGGACCTCCAGCTGATAAACAGGGCTATCAGTGCTACTGAACCCAGGCTGGCTCGGCCCATGTGGGTCTCTGTGATGGTCGGACTCCGTTGGTCTTTGATGTTTGAAACGGCATTGCTTCCCAAATTTACATCCTGATCCTTTTAAGTAGAATTTACACACCTGAGCGGATGACGCCCCTTTCACCTGTCCTTTCCTGGTCGAATCCGAGTTGCTTCTACGGCCTTCGGTCACCCAAAGCAGATCCAGGCGGATGGTCCAGACGTGGCCACTAATTCTCTCGCAGAAACGCTCTCCGTAAATGGCGGTTAATGCAAATGCCTCCTCCTGGCGCAGCGCCATGCATTCCTCATGTGACGGAGGGTCTGGAACCTGAAGGTCAAGAGCGGTCGAGCCAAACGCTTCAGTGAACATTTGAGAGAGAAGTTGCTCCAGCGTTGCTCCGACTTCTCCATGCCCACTGCGCTCTGCTGCCTCCAGAGCTTGTCTACTACGCTCTCGGTCAAAGCCATATCTGACACATGCAAATGTAAAAACGTTGTTAACAATCTAGTTTACAGTTATATTGCACAAGATTCTGTTTCCATTAATTGTACATAACACATATTAACTCAATCATATTAACATGGCATGACATAGTAGCACCATCACATCAGAGTGAGAGTGATAGTGACGGTAAAAGCAAGAGGGTAGGTTGGTAATTCTGCTTAGTTCCTCACATTCAGAGTTAAAACTTGGCTTTGGGATTTACAGGACATACATGTTGCTGTCCAGGAAAATGTGAAATGTTTGAAACAGTATGTACATAATAGGAGACCTGAAACTGTACTATGTATAGCAGCTATTTGTTAGTTGGTTTGTTATGTCGGATTATTAGAATTTCTTCTTAGTGTTTGATTACGCTAGACATTTGTTTAATTGCTTACTGAATTACTTTTGTTAGCATATTTATTTAGTTGTTTATTTATTAGTTTATAGGCAGGTATTGGACCAGCATGAATACAGGAGGGCCAGAAGCAACAACTCTGATTTGTTTGTTTGTTTGCTTGTTTTTCTTGATCAAATGCACCATATCAAATGCAAATTTGAGAACGGAAAATACATTCTTTTGCCTGTGTACAGTACTGCTCCCACGGTGCATGACTAGCCTTTTGATTTCGAGGTGGACTTTTAACTTTTGCTTTGGAAGCTGCTGTTGTAATACTAATGCGTATTTGTTTTGTTTCTGAAACAACAGGCAATTCCGAGTTTAGTAGTGCTGCATTAAAAAAAAATAGAAATCGCAACATGAGCCTATGCATGTATCTGCAGAGTTTGTCAATAAATTCATTATTATTATTATTATTATTATTTTTAGATAAATAAATATTAATAACTATTAAGAGGATTGAACATCCTCTTAATGACATAATTTGGCCAGTTATTTGCAGTTAGCCTAGATAAATACATCTGAATACAAAATGGTACATTTATTAGTCAAAATAACTGCAATATCATTTTATTATCAAATCATACACAGCTAGACAATGTGATTTATTTGGACACATCAGAGCAGTGGAATTATTTAAATTCTAACATATTACTAAATCATTATCTTAAACTATCAATAAAGGCGAGTCCCCATAACAAGATTAGATTAGAGAAGACTTTGTTTAACTGCAGGTTAAATTCAAGCCTCATTAAATTACAAATCTTAAACAGTGTGTTTAATATACTGCTTATGGCTAAAGCATGATTTAAAAATGTTCAAATACACCCAGATGCAGAGATAATGAGTACCTGCAGAGTGTGCCTAAAGCAAACAGGGAAACAACAGGTTCTGGTTTCACAGACGTTTCCTCCTCACTGTCTTCTTCACAGACACCTTCTTCTGCACACGCGACACCATCATCCTGAGTGATCCAGAACTGACCGTCTTCACGGTGGTCCAGCTCATCATACTCTTCCTCCTCTTCCTCATCCTCACAGTCTGAGCCACTGAGTTAAAAAAAAAAAGAAATTAATGAGCCAACGTCAGTTCAAATGAGCAACTTCTTAAAACTTCTGCCTAGATTTAGGTTTGAAGGTTTGATTTCCTAGTCATTGGTTTTTAGTTATAATCATTAATTTAGCTATTATATTGACAGGATTTGGCAGTTAACTTATCTAGAGAGACTCACATTTTGTCTCATTTTACATCTGAGCTGTTGAGGATTAAGGGCCTTGATCAAGAGCCCAACTGTGGAAACTTGGTGGTGCTGGGGGTTGAACCCGGGACCTTGCGCTGTTCATGTCCTAAGTATTAACAATTGATAGATACAACATGTCTATATACTGGCATCACTAACCTGTTTGGAGTAGTATACTCCTGACTCTGAAGTTCCTTCAGTAATTCCTTTACTTGTAGCCGATTTCCTGATGTCATGTGTATCTTCTGTAGTGGCTGCTTGAATCTGTCAGATTTAAGTTGATCTCGCCCTTCCTCGCCATGCCTGGAGTCATCTCTGAAAAAACCTTGAGAGCTGCCTCGTCCCCTTCCTCTACTTCCCCCATGGCCTCTGCTTGTAAAAGCTCCACGTCCTCTTCCTTTAGATGGAGGCTTGGTGGACCGACTTGGTCCAAGATCTAGGCTAAAATCATCTTCCAAGTCACCAAATGCTTTTCCTCCTCCTCCTCCTCCTCCTCCTCCCCCCCCTTTTCCTCCACCACCACCCTTATTAAAGCGTCCTCCACCCCGGTTGGGTTTTGCTTTTCTTCTCCCACTCATGTCCTATCAGCCTGTAAAAGAGAATGAGACATGAACTTCTTATTAGTGAAGTCAGCTTGTACATTATCCAACATGACACTATCCAAATACATATACTTCAGTATGGAGTTGGTTCCACTTTTGCAACTGTAACAGCTTTCACTCTTTTTGGAAGTCTGTCCACAACCAGAAGTCTGTGTTTCTGTGCAAGTTCTTGTCCATTCTTTCTGGATCACAATGTCCATTCCAGTTCGTCTCAAAGTTACTCAATGGGGTTGAGGTCAGGGCTCTGTGTGGGTTAGTCAAGCTTGTCCACACCGAACTTGTCAAACCATGTCCATTGCTTTGTGCACTGGGATACAGTCATGATGGAATAGAAAAGAGCCTTCCCCAAACTGTTGCTACAAAGATGGAAGCATATCATTGTCCAAGATCTCTTGGTACGTTGATGCATTAAGATTGTCCTACACTGAAAATAAGAGGCCTGATCAAAATGTGAATTCAATAACTAACAGATACTTTTTTCCTATATAGTGTATCTCTCTAGTACGTCAACATCACGTGACATATAGGAGATCTCTCCAGTCCACCGTGATCAGTTTGGATCAGACGATGTGAAAACAAAACTATACTTGTTCTGCAGAATAACTGCCTCAGAGAGTTCCAGCATGTCATGCAGAGTCATAATATGTCATCTAACTGGCATGACCATAAAAGTGCATTGAACAGGGATGACCAACAAAACAACCATTAATCTCATCCTCCACCACTTAATATCGAGATATATTTTTGAATAGCTCGAGCTTTTCGTAACTGTCAACTGTTTATAAAAACATCCCAGGACAAAATGATGAATTGATACTTACAAACCATCCCGAGCAACAGCTTCCTGAACTGAAGAGATCAGCAGTTGTGCTGGATGGAGTATAATTTCTGGTACCGGCATTGACACTGCTTCCGGTTCACACACGCGAACCTAAAATTCAAAATAAGAGTCATTTGTTGTCAAGAATCGTTTTTTTTCATTGCTACGCCCGTAATATTTACAGTATATACAATTGTATAATACTAGTTTCTTTTAATTCCATACATTTTAACCTTCCTGACACTGGCACATCTGAAACAATATCTCAAATAAGGTCCATTAAAAATATATGTATATATACACGACATTCACCAGTTGTGGTGAATGAAAAAGAAAAACCTCAAAATAAAAATTTGCATATGTTACATTTTCTGTTAACACTGGCTGCACTGCATCTCGTATTAATTTTTTTTTTGAAGATTGTGAAGATTTGGTTTGAAATAATCTCAGGGACTTTAATTGGAGTCGTATGCGCATTTCGTTGCAGCGTTGATTCGGGTGAATGATCCACCCACAGCTTGGAGGCGCTTTAAAATATGGGTCATTAGCCTTTCTAAAAGGACAATACGCGGTTTTTCACGGTTCAGTCTCTTAGGGTGCCTGAATCTTCGACATGAGTAGCTCACCAACATTGTCTAAAGGTAATATTTGGTTATATTTGTGCATACAATATGTTAAACGTGGAGCTGTACAGGTACCTTGTTAATGACCTTTACATATATAGTTAACTTAAAGGTAACTCCCATGGCTGCTCATGTCGTGTGTCGGTGTGAACAACCTGTTTTATTTCAGTAATTAAATAAAAATGATAAATAATGTAATTTCGAGTTATACCTGATTTTAGCTTTATTTAGTGACCAAGTATAAAACTCAATTCATATAACAAACAGTTCTGTTCGACAAAAGCAACACATGATTCGTTTATTATTATTATTATTATTATTATTATTATTATCGGGAGCAACCGCAAGAAGAAGAAGATTGTCGTAGTAGTGAATTAAAGTGAAGTGAGTGAAGAGGCTCGTGTCTGAGGCGTGAGCTCAAAGATTAAAGCTGCATATTCATGTTTACATAACATTAACAGCGCCGCTGGTGTTTAACAGGTGAAGTGCTGACAGCTCTGTCTGTCACTGCTGGAGCTGTGGCCGTCGGTTTCCTGATCCACAAAACATTCTTCTCCAAAGGCAAATGCGTCAAGCCAAAAGTGAACCTGGACCTCCAGAAAGACAACCCCAAAGTGGTGCATGCTTTCGACATCGAGGACCTGGGTGATAAGGCTGTCTACTGTAGGTGTTGGAGATCTAAAAAGGTAACTCACAGTAAATCAGGCAGAACTTGACTATTATCTGGATCGGTGCCAAAATGGCTTTCTACTGACAACTCGACTTACAACTTCTGCCAGTCACCGGTGTCTAACAGGGACGTGAGCAAAACCCCTTGGAACAAAAACAATGCATGAAATGATAATGCTTCCGTTCAAACCGGTGGCTTTCTAAAACCACACAAATACTATGAGTCAAATCCAATGTTTTTAATGACACTCAAAATTTTAAATAATGACCATCGAGATAATAAGAAGGACTTATTTTTTGCAACAGAATTGCTCTCTATCAATCATTATTTAGTAGAAATGCCTTTAAAACCTGTTGGATCTGGCTGAGGGTAGACTCAAAAAGACCTCTGCAGTACTCTAACATTACTTCCTCCATCCATGACAAATTTAGAACTTATAGAAGTTCTCTTGAGAATTCCCTAGTTTTAGTAAAGTTTTATGCAGAGGTGGATACCTCGGCTTCAGAAAGTAAAATTCCTGCCACATACAGTGTTTGTTCCATCCATTAACTAAATCAGTATATTGTAATTAGACAACTCTTCAGTCAGATAGGTGAGAACTCATTAATGGTAACACTTATTTTGTTCATAAGGAGAACTATAATACATGCCATGTGCTGTCTTAATACTTTTGGACTTGCATATGCATTGTTGCATAATGGCCTTCCAGATAGATGAGTTTTATTGTAGGGGAGACAAATTATTAGAGATGCCACCCTCGCTGTCAATAGAACTGAAGTGATATTTTTAGAACAAGTTTGGATCAGTTTATCCCCTGCATATTATAACAAAGAAAGCAACGAGATCTCTGTGTGGATGTATATTTTTTATAAAGTCTACTGCAACAACACCTCCTCAAAATATGCTTATACAGTGCATCTCATATAAAAAGTAAAATTTTAACTCTAATTTATTCTAGATTCATTACATGTCAAGTGAAATATTTCAAGCCTTTTTCTGTTTTAATTTCAATGATTATGGCTTACAGCTCATGAAAGTGGAAAAAAAATCAGTATCTTAAAATATTAGAACATTCCATTTGGAGTTTGAGTAAATTACTACTCGTACACTATACAGTACTGTGCAAAAGGTAATTAAAAATATTTAAGGGTTAGTAGTTCATTTTTATCAATTAACAAAATGGAAAATAAGTGAACAGAAGAGAAATCCGAATCAAATCAGTATTTGGTGTGACCACTATTTATTTGCAAAACCAGAGTTGCTACCAGTTATTCTAGCTAGGTGAGATCTGGGCTCTTTGGGGGCCATACCTTCACTTCCAGGACTCCTTGTTGTTCTCTACACTAAAGATAGTTCTTAATGACATTAGCTGTATGTTTTGGGTCCTTCTGCAGAATAGATTTGGGGCCAATCAGACACCTCCGAAGAGTAGTCACATCAAATAGTAATTTCATTTAGATTTTTCTGTTGTTCGCTCACTTTTTTTATTTCGTAAATGGATAAAAAAATAAATAATTGAATATATATATATACATATATTTGAAATCATGCTTGGTTTTTATTCACATCTGCCTAAAACTTTTGCATAGTGCTGTAAATATAGTGTTTCTTTTGGTTCCATAAGACACTCTCCACAAAGTAGGGAAAGCTACAGAAGGTCTTCACTGAAAGTTCACAGAAGCATGTCTATGAAAAGGGAATGAAAAGCGTGTGGTAAGAAAAGGTCCACATCAAAGCTGATTCGAGAGCTTCACAAGGAGTGGAGTAGGCTGGAGCATCAAGAGCCACAACATGCACATCTTTAGGAAATGGGCTAAAACTGTTATGTTCCCAGTATCAAGACATTGAAGAAGGCATCAAAGGAAAAAAAGGTAAATTTAACATTCCAAGTTCCTTGAAGTCCAGTGTGAAGTTTCCCCAGTCCCATTAATGAGGTACCATGCCATTTGCATGCCACTATATTTTATCAAGTCAACGCAGCCATCCACCAGGAGATTTTTTTGCTTCTGTCTACTGACAAGTTTTATGGAAATGCAGATTTCCTTTTCTAGCCTGACCTAAACCAAGAGGGAGGTCAAAAACATTCAACCCAGCAAAACAGATGAGGTGAAGGCTGCTGTCCATGCAATGCAACCTGGCCATCATTAAAGCAGTTAAAAAAATAGTGTATTGAGCGCATTAAAATACTTGTCAGAAGTTTGACATTTTGGTATTGTTAATCCTTTTTTTTATTTTTTATTAATGTTCGGAACCATTCTAATATTTTGAGATACTTGATTTTTTTTCATGTGGTATAAGTTCCAGTCATTTAAATTAAAGCAAAAGCTGAAAATATTTTAATTTTGGTTCCAGCTTTTCTACTTCCATATGTGTTATATGAATGTTATTGTACATATGCGCTCATTAAGTCAGATGTGTAACATCCTGCAAAATAACGCTGTGCAAAATGACATTTTTTGTTGTTTTTTTTGTCTTTCAGTTTCCATACTGTGATGGTGCCCATGCAAAACACAATCAAGAGACAGGAGATAATGTAGGACCACTGGTCATTAAAAGGAAAGAGGCATGAATGTGAGAGTTGATGTATTTGGGTTAGATGTTTGCAATCTCATTGAAGCACTGACGGAGATTAGTATATGTTTGCCTCACATTTTTGACAAAGCTTGTTATATGATTTTTAGGTTCTCTTGAAAAAGCTGCCTGTATCTGAATGTTGATCTTGAATCACGGTCTTATTCTCTCTTCTTGTCTTAGTGCAGGTTTATATTTTGAGGTTTCCCCCAACATTTAGCACTACACTTTTCTGATTCTTATACTGATTCCTAGCTGCTTGTCAACTGATCAAGGCAATTGCTGTAACCAATGTTGACAAAAGCAATTATGGGTCAATGTGGCATGACAAAGTGTATATTTGAAAGCCATGAAAATAAATGAACCAAAAAGTACATGAACTCAAAAGAAACAGTGACTGTGTGTGTATGTGTGTTTGAATCTGGATCACAGTTTAGATTTTTATTTGCAGAAGGTCCCATTCTATAAATCTTAAAAAACAAAAAACAAGACCAAGCAAGTGACAAAATGGAAAATTAAAATCTTGTTTAGGCTGACCTATAAATCTTATTTATGTTTTACCAAGAAATCCCTAATAAAAGTTAGTTGTGAAAAATAATAATTAATACAAACATTATAAAAGCAGTAAGTATGTGATCACAGAAGGGTTTTTTTAACACTGTTGTGTTCATATAATATACCAGTACCTGATTTTGGTGCAGTACTAACTTGATTATTTGAAACTATATCAGAATTATCATGGGAGATTTTTTTTTTAAAGCTAAGCCTAAATAACTTGTTGGCTCAAAATTACAATAAGCATACAAAACGATATGACTTTTTTTTTGTGTTGTCATGAAACAAACATGTCACATGTATGTAAACTTCTTAATTACAAGTGAGTAAAAATATGATGTGGCAATGTAGTGATAATCCAGTGTGTTTGAAATCTTGTTTTGTGACCTTACTACGAGAAAAAACAATTGGTTAATGCTCGATTTAACTTTTAACAGACGTTTCACAAATGTTCCAGTTCTCTCTTTTTTTTTCTGGTAAATGTGGTTTACATTTTTGTGATGCTATTTAGTAATTTGCACTACATACTGTATCCGGCCACTGCTGCATTCATACCTTAGTATTTTCCCTGTATAAATAATAGACTTTCATTTGCTGTGTTATGTTTACATCAGCAATAAATCTATCTGTGGCAAACCTTCACATGGCAAAAAGTAATTTTAATACACTGTGTACTATTTACAAAGCAATAAGATACAAAGTGCTTTTAGATATAGACTCCTAAAAGGCATTTAACTTTTGTAAGATATCAATAAGAAGTCTCCATGGGCCAAGCTCATACTTGCATATGAATTACACAAATAAAATGTTTTAGAAAAATTCTTACTAATTAAAGATTTAACACAAAGTTTATTTGGCACTATATTTTCTGTCTACAGTCCTACAAATTCTTCACTATCTGAGACACTTAACTAAATCTTCCAGCCTGACTACTTGACTCCAAAATGCATACTGTACAGTAGATCAGACAAGAGTCTAACATAAGCTCAGGTGGCCTTTAAGTTTTGTCATTTGTTGCTTTGGCAAAGAGCAAAATGCCAGTCTCTTTTTGAACACATGTAGACACTACGCAACATACAGTACTCTGGAATACTCTCATATGCCACTCCTGCTCTCTTATCTTGTAGCTATTTGCATTTACGATACAGATCGAATGATTGGACCTCATCCGTATAGTCTAGTGACCTGCAATACAATAAAAACATTCCTACTGTAGTGATTAAATGCTGAAGTAATCTATGCTTAGGACTTATATGCTCATACCAAGCACTTTTTAGCACATTTAGATGTTGTTTGCCTTTTCTCTGTATAAGAATACTGTAATTACCATCTTCCTAATATGATGTCACCCAGAGGAGTATGTGCTCCCTTTTCCTGTTTAGGTTTCTTCCTAATTACTCAGTTGCCTTTCTGTATTCTCTCTTGCAGATACTACACTGCACAGCCAAAAAAAAAGTCACACTGTCTAATATTTCAGTGGACAATTTTTTGCTTTGATAATGGCCGTGGTACTGTTTTGATAAATTTATGCGATGTCACGTTTATTTCAGTCTAGAGTCTCATTAATTTCTATTAATTTGTATCCATGATTGGAGAGTCTCACCACTGCGTAAAACCTTCTGCAGCACATACCAAAGATTTTCAGTGGTGTTACGGTCAGGCCTCTGTGGTAGCCAATCCATGTGTGAAAATGATGACTCAGTCTCCTCAAACCACTAGTTTTGAGCTTGATGAATCCTGGCACTGGAATATATCCATATCATAAAAGAAGAAAGACCCTAATCCTAGGAAGACCTAATTTTTTGGGCACATAATGTTGCTGAACTTAAACCTGGCCATTAGAAGCAACCTTAGATCGTAATACTGCACCACTACACTCACTGGACATGATGGATCACTTCACGCTTATTCAGGATGTTTTTCCGGCTACATTTCTTACTCAAAGATGGTGGTTTATCACTATCTTTCCATGTTTTAAAAATGTGTTTTACAGTTCTTAACCCAATTTTATTAGTTTCAGCAATCTCCTTAGTTGTAATAATTTGACCCTGCTGAAACAGAGTAACATCTGTGCCATGACCACAGGATATGTTTTCTAACAAGGTTGTTTAAGAAATCAGAAGCTATTAACAGTATCAGTTAGGGTTAAATACCTGTGCACAATATGTGTACTTTACTGACGTATTATTGAATTTCAGTAAATGTGATTTAATTACTATTCCAAGAAACAAAACATACTACACATTCTACACAGCTGTGTATTCATATGGGTCTGAATCTCAGTGAGCCTTTGGACTGCAGTGTCGACCGTAAGGAAGAGCACCCTGGCACTTCTTCAGGAAACTTCTCAATATGCTGAAGTAAGCAAATACTTAAAAAAAAATTTTTTTTATGAACTTAAAGGATTGCTTTGCCTAGTTAGAGGGCAAGACCTCTGTCTAGTTTTAAAAAAGATGCAATGGTAGGTTTAGCTAATTTGCTAACATTAATTTGTTAAGTTATCCAGTTTGAATTTGGTAATGGTAAGATCAGTATCAATTGGCAGCAAGCGATTTTATAGCAAATGGTAAATATTTCAAAGTTATAGAGAGACTAATTAGTAACATATGCAGTATCTCAGGAAGGGAAGGCCGTAGAGAGACGTGGGTGCTACCGTTGGAAAGCTCAGTTGGTAGCCACCCCTCCTGTTTCAGTCGGACATTTCATTTGAGAGTTATAAGTGAAAGTGTGTCCCCATTAAAAATGAATTGGATTAGGGTTAGAGTAGAATATAGGGATAAAAATTAAGTTTGCCACCCCAATGTGGGTGGTTTGCATTCAGTCTAGATTTCAGTCTAGGAGGCTGAAACTTGGTATTCACAATTATTTATAATTAGAGGGTATGGAAAAAGGGTGAGTAATGTTTGGGGCAGCATGGGGTACATTGCTTAAAGCAATAATAATAATAATAATAATAATAATAATAATAATAATAATAATAAAATAGTAATTTTTTAGAGCAAAAACATGACATTTACTTTTTAATAAATTAAACTTAGTAAATTAGTAAAGTCAGTTTTAACTTTTATACTTTTACTTGAATGCATTGTTTTTATTCATTTACAGTTACATTTAATGTAAAAAAAACATTTTATGTTCAAATGACAAGTTCACTTCTCTTAGAACTAACATTTTAACAGCTATAAGGTCCACACTTACCAGCTTCTCTTCTCTTTTCAATAAGACAGAAAGCAAAAACCCTTATTGCTGAACTTAGCTGTACCTATGACTATTAAAAAGGCCTAACACTGGAGGCTCCTTCCATAAGCAATAACTTTCGCCATATCAACTTCACCGGAAGGCTGCAGTTTTTGCAACATGAGGTTTATTTTAAGTTTTTTTTTTTTTTTTTTTTGCTTTATGGTTAGAAGGAAATATGTGTGTACAAGAAAACAAAAATATCAAGAGAACAAAAATCACACCTCTTCTAAATGTACAGGCTCCGTGATTGAAAGATGTAAGTAAAATAACTAAATCCTTTTACAGTGGGCTTTGTGGTGACGTAAATGAGGTAAATCCTTTTACAGTGGGCTTTGTGGTGGCGTAGAAAAAGTCAACGCCTTCTGTCCAATCAGATTCAAGGCTGATTAAACTTTGGCACCATTGGCGACTTTATGCATTTGACATATGGAAACCTTTGCTTGGCGAGATGTTCCTAACTTTAAACACCCAGCACGACTAGTAGGATATGCAAATTCGTGAACGATAATCGAAACCGGACCGAAACTCGAACCAGCAGCGAGTGTGTTCCGCGGCAGAGTCAGCATGCTGAAGTGTGAGTGGTACAGGTGGGCTGAACACCTCACACTGACGAGGGTTGAACTTTAGTGCACAGGACAACTGTTGAATGGCTGCTTTGCTTTCATGAGGAAGTGAGATTGAGAGTTAAAGAGTCTATAAATCTTCAGTGGGACTTCGGTCGAAGTAGGTCTTTCTTATCTATACTGCCGACTTCCAGGTGTGGCGCGTGGGGCAAGAAGTCCAGAGTTAAATAACATAGCTATGGTGTGATGAGAGTCGGATCGCACAATGGCTACAGAGGATCTAGTACTGAAGTCGTGTGTCTGCACTGATGATGGACTGCAGCATGAACACGCCGCAGAGTGGGAGAGCGGGAAAGCGGAGCGCGCGCGGGCTCCAGTGCCGCTGTCTCATCAGGTGGCTGGACACAAATACGGCGTCCACAAAGTCGGTCAGTTACCCCATTAATCTCTTCCATTATTGTTTAGTTATTCATCACGACTCGCAATTTACTATTTTTGTTCGGTAGCTACTGTACAGTTAATTTCATTGCTGTCCATTTCCACAGCTCTGACGCGTTCCCTTATTAAAATAATTAAAGTTTAGGAGGCTTATTGCGTGAGCAGCTGATAACAGTTTATTGGGTTTTATTTTGTTAGTCTGTAAAACAGAAATTATTTGGAGGGACGGTGTATAAGTAAATGAGAAGCACAGTTGTTACATCAAGTGTGTGTGTGTGTGTGTGTGTGTGTGTGTGAGATATCATTCTTGAATCCTAGGACAAACCATGTCCAGCACATAATATTGTGTTTTTCTGTATAATTCAGAAATAATTAGTATTTTGACTATGCTAAATTTTATAAGCTGAATCAACTCAGCATAATTTTTTTTAAATCCTACTTTAAATTATTTTTATTTTATTTGATAAAGTGTCCCCACTAGACTTGAAAAAGTCCTTGTCCTCTAGAACATGTTCAAAATTTCAAATACCTAAAAGAAAACGTATTAAAATAAATAAATAAAAACTTATTGCTTGATGAGTAAAATACATTCATGTTAATTAATTAACGGTGGTTATTTAATTCATACCTCTGTTTAAGTTGCTGAATTTGTATCCTGAGTTTCTGTCAACACCGTCAGAAATTTCTAAAAAGTAAATAAATTCATGACTCCCTGTTTGTTCTATAACCTGCTCAACTGCTCAGGTTCTTGTAAGTTTAATATATATATATTTTTAACATTTTAAAGGTTTGACATTGATACTGCCTTGGTCACAACCATAACATGTCAACATGGTATGTCTTTAATTATATATATATATATATATATATATATATATATATATATTTTCCCCGTAAAATGAATGAATTTCAAGTGCATTAAATATGCATCTCGCAAAGGTGTAAAAACAAACTGGCTCTAGAGTTATCTAGTATAACATGTAATTTTTGTCAACACCATCACGTAAGTCATCTGACGCTGGTAACTTATTGGGTGTCGATGTTGACAAATACATCCAAAGTAGGTTTAATTTAACTCATTTAAATAGTTTTTACATTTTTTCAGCAAAATATTTAATTTCTTTTTAAAATTAATTTAGTGTTTTGTTTAAAGCATGATTCATTGCTTTAAATGTAAATGTGCACGTACAGATACATACTCATTCACCTACTATAGGCAATTTAGGAACACCAGTAAAACTAGTAGTCTGCGTGTCTTTGGATTACAATGCTGCCTACTTTACATTCATTGAGGAATGTCTGTGACATGCTCACAGTATAATTCATGACATTGATGATGATGCTGCCTATTACAGTCAATAATTACTGACACACCTGTGACACACCCATATTATAATAGATAATTGTATGTGACATGCCCACAGCATGGCATAAAAGGTGATAATCGCATGTGAATACCTGTGCAAGCACCACCAGCCATGCACCACCCGCTGCCTGATGCGCAAACAAACATACAACATTTCTGTTTTATAGATGTTATCACCATCTGATGTGTGTCAACACCATCAGGTATGAATTTTTGGTGTTTATGTATTCATTTTCTTAGTAAATTGTCACCACAATAGCATAATGAAATATTACATTAAGGAATATTTTATTAATAAGATTACTTACATTATTGTTTTTTTAGTTTTTTTTTTTTTAAAAACCAATGGAATTTTGTAATAACTTAGAGGAAGCCAGTTTTTATCCTAATAAAATGCTATTAAAAGGTACTGCATTGAATTTTTAAATAATTATATTATAGTGATATAACACTTGGTTGGATTCTGTAATGCACTAAAATGGTTGTCATTTGTACATAATTGTTAACAGAGTGGTTGTTCGGTAAAAACTGTTTGATAATCCACACCTCACTGTTGAACAATATATTAATTAAAAAAAAAAATTATATATATATATATATATATATATATATATATATATATATATATATATATATATAATAATCTTTTTTAAAATTATTTATTTGTTTAATTAAAAATCTCAAGAATGATTGAGCTGTAATGTGCTACCTTAAATTAAATAATACATTTTGCTGGTACAGTAGCTCCGATAACACAACTTTACTTATGTTAATTGTGTTTTATTTCCTGCATACAGTATGTAAAAACAGAGATTACGTAGATGGAGAGTGTAAAAAAAAAAAGAGCAACACATTAATTACATCTAAATATATTCTGTGTGCATCTTGTGGTTGTGGGTTCAGTTCCCACCTTAGGTCTGTGTGTACCAGGGTATACCCTGCTAGCTAAGCTATTTTATATATAAAATCCTGAAGAAAATCTTTTGACCGAGGGGAACATTCCAAGTATTCGCATTTCGTGCTGGTAGATCATAACCAGGTTGTAAGAAATGCTTTAAAATGTCAAAAGAAATAATAGGAGCAAGAGACAAAAATACAGAGATTGGCAATTTATTGAAAACTGCATTTAAACTCAAACCGGCTGTTCATCAGCTGATCAAAATTTTAAGACCATAGCCCAAAAATACCCACAACAGAACTAAAAGTGTCAAAAAAGGACTTAATAGTGAGTAGCGCCACCTTTCTTGTTGATAACTTCAAACACCTGTTTCGGCATGCTTGATGCAACTGTTGGGAACGTTGCTCCATATGGTGAAGATGGCTTCACGAAGGTCATCCAAAGTCTGGAACTGACGTCTGTTTTTGTAACTTTCCCTTGCCGTCCATCCCCAAACATTCTCAAGGGGATTTAGATCAGGGGAACATGCAGGATGGTCCAGGATTGCATTGTTATTGTCCTGGAAGAAGTCGTTCGTCAGGCTAGCGTTGTGAACCGCAGCATTGTCCTGTTGAAAGACCCAGTCATTACCACACAGACAAGGGCCCTTAGTCAAGAGGGATCCCTGCTGCATCATGTCCACATAGCCAGCTGCCGTTTTATGCCCCTGCACAAGCTGAAGCTCCATTTTCCCATTGAAGGAAAAAGCACCCCAGATCACGATGAAGCCTCCTCCACTGTGCCGCCTAGAAAATATCTCCAGTGGGATCTCCATGTCATGCCAGTATCATTGGAAGCCATCAGGACCATCCACATTAAATTTTTTCTCATCTAAGAATAAAACTTTCTTCCATCTTTCAATGTCCCATGTTTGGTGCTCCCTTGCCAATTCCAAATGGGCTAATTTGTTGTGTGAGAGAATGTGTCTTTCGTAGACCTTTTTTGTTCTTTAAGGCCTTCTCTCGCAGATGCCGTCTTATGTTTATTGTGCTGCGTTCAGCATCAGTAAGGGCCTTATTTTGAGTCGAGGATCGGCCTGTGTCTTAACGGACAGCCCGTCGGATCCTCCGGCTCAGTGCAGGTGAATTTTGTTTTGGTCTACCACTATTTTTTTTATTCTTTTTTTGTCCCATAAATCCTGTCATTGTCCCAAATGACTCTCGTCCAACCTCGGCTACAATGGTGCGTTGCGAGAGCCCTTGCTTGTGCAGGTCAGCAGTCCTGCCACGTTCAAAAACAGAAAGCCTTTTTGCTTTTGCCATCAGGAGATCATGACAGTGTGCCATATTTTTGCATGACCAGGCTGTTTGACTTTAAATGCAGTTTTCCATAAATTGCCTAGTCTCTATTTTTTGTGTCTTGCATTTGTTCCTTCTTTTGCCATTTTGAAGAAGTACTTACAGCCTGGTTACGATTCACCAGTGCAAAGTATGAATACTTGTAATATTTTCCCTGGTCTTAAGATTTTGTTTAGGAGTCGAGAGAGAGAGAACAGTAGTGATACACAAAATACAGAAATTGAATGACCCATATTGTATATCCAATTGTGTAGGCTATATTTCAGTTGCCTTTTCAATTTCCTTCATATTTTATTTAATTATCTGAAAACATAAATTATTATTATGTAATTAGTTTTCAGTTTTACATTAGGATCAGCTCAGTTTTTATAATTGTTAAATATTTCCTGATGCACAGTGTGTGTGTGTCTGTCTCTGTGTGTGTGTGTGTGTGTGTGTGTGTGTGTGTGTGTGTGTGTGTGTGTGTGTGTGTGTGTGTGGGATTGCTCAGGTATCCTTAAGCACTTTGATGGCACTGTACTCAAGCAGGTACAGCCTCCTCCCAGAGGCCCATGTGAGATGACCTTCTACACACAGGTATTATCCACCACTTACAACTTGACACTGCAAATCCTATGTAATACACACAAATAATTCTATAATTTGGAGTATAGTACATGTATGTTCCATTTCCATAATTATATTTATTCTAAATATTTTTCTTTAAACGTATCATATTTTACCCATTAAGGGAAAGCATATTATCGCACAAACATTGTGCACATCCTATGCTTCATAAGCTTGAATACTGTATAATTCCCAAACTGACAGCTATGACAATTTTGTTTTAATTTAGGGTGTCTTGGTTTTAAAATAAGAAAAAACTGTAAAGTTAACAAAATATTTGTAGAACAATATTTTTAAGATATATTCTTTCATTTAAACAATGTCAAAAAAAATCTGTCAATTATGTTACTAACAGAAATCTATCTGAAACTCAAAAATTATTTGTCCCAATGCCAAGTGACCAGCATCACATAAAATAATTTTAAATATGTTTTAAACTGTGGTAAGTGCTTTCATTAAAAAAAAAAAAACTATAATAGGTGGCACTTAATAGGACCTCCAGGGTCGAGGTTCAGTGCTTACCTCGTGTCTGTGTGCCTGTGCCTATGTTTCCATGTTCTTCCCGTGCTTCATGGGTTTCTCAGGGCACTCCATGCAGATTATGCTAACTAGTGTTCCCAAAATTGCCCGTTGTGGGTGTTCTGCAATAGATTAAGCTTCTCTCTGTTTTTCAAAATATGCTTCCCTTCCAGGGTACCCCTCCACGTACCCAAAAACTCCTGCGACAGGCTCTGCGACCCTGTACAGGATAAGCAGTATACAGTGGAACCTCAGATTGCGAGTAACCCGGTTTGCAAGCATTCTACAAGACGAGCAAAAATTTGAAATACATTTCAACTTGATAAATGAGCAAATCTTGATATACGAGTACCAAGTATCATCGAGTATCATATAACATTTCTTGTTTTGACACCAAGCGACACTCATATAGTCAACATCCGGGCACACAAGTACTGTTTACTGTAACACTGTGACCACATGTGTGTGTGTAAAGCATCTTTTTTCTGTGTGTATGTGTGTAGGACGACTTTTACACACGCACACACACACTGGTGTGTTTGTGTGTGAAAGACGTCCTACCCGC
>JAAGKR010002299.1:0-37096 GCA_011419295.1 Clarias macrocephalus | reverse complement strand
CCCCCCCCCCCCCGCCCCTGTCTACAATCTAGTGTGTGTGTGTGTCCATGTTTGTGTGTGCATATAATAAAAGGTGCCTTACACACACACATGTGGTCTCAGTGTTATTAGTTAAACATCTACTATGTGACATACACTGCTATGGGTTACAGGGCTTAATGATTTTTATTAAATTATATACTTAAATATATTACCCAGTTGTGGTCATAAGCAGTGATTTTTATTTCATCATTGCCATTATTAGCCTACATATGTTACAACATGAATTATTCATATTGGTGTACTTTCAACTAGATTAACAACACATTTTTAAAATTCTGATGTTTCAAACATGTGTCAGTAGCTGAGGAGTTACAGGACCTGTTGGAATGCAGGTAGAGAAAAAACAGAGAGAAGCTTAGCACAAGTGTGTTCAATGTATCTTACAGCGAAAATTACACCATGGAATTTGTTAGTGGGTCGTAATTTTTGAGCTACAGGATGGAGCTTTATTGTTAACATTTGGCAGAACATTTGCAGTCATTGATTGAATGAGAAATTATATTTAAAAAAACTTTATTTTCTTTAATGTTTAGAAAATATGAATTAAATAAAATAAATAAATAATAAAAATGTGTTCTTAACTTTGGTGGTTTTAGGTAAAAAAAAAAAAGCATTAGGTGCATCAGTAGAAAAATGGAAGCGCATAGTGCCCACAGTACATGCCACTGGATGTTGTTACTTGTTGCTTCACACATGTTGCTTCAGTTGTTCAGGTCTTGGCTCAGCAATGTGGCAATAAAATGAAGTCAGTTTGCATGTTCTTCCATGTTTTGTGGGTTTCCTCCCATAGTTCAAAGACATGCAGATTAGGTTCATTGGCATTCCAAAATTGTCCGTAGTATATGTGTGTTCCCTGTGATGGATTGACACCCGGTCCAGGGTGTACCCCACCTCATGCCCTAAGGCCTAAGTCTTCTGGGATAGGCACAAGGAGACCCCTAGATACAGGATAAAGTAGTACACTGTAAACATGTAGTAACTAGTTGCACATATTTTTTACATTTACTCAGTTTTTAGAGGAGGTTGCTAGCCAAGCAAAATATTTCACATTGTTGTTTAGTTGACACAACATGTACCCAGTTTAAATTCTTAAGTTGACTCAACTTATAGTTCAAATATTTAAAACTGCTCAAGTAGTATTGGTTGTGGGCTCAATAAATTATATTTCTCTAGGGTTGACTTAGGCCAACTTTTAATTTATTCAGAAAGATAAATTGTCTCCCATTGTAGCCCACTGATGTAGTTGGTGGTGTAAGTGATTGTTGTTCTACAAAAAAAGTTGGACTAACAATACCCCAAGAATTAAAACACACAAACATTACTTAAAAAAAAAAAAAAAACGATATTCTTCCAAAACTAGTCAAAGTTTAAAACAGTGATCTGCATAAAACAGGAGAATACAGGTTCTATTTTGCTTAAAGATTAGTAAAATACACTAGATGCCTATCACTCTCTTACGAATTCTTTTTATTGTATTATATGATATTATAATATCATAAGCATTTTTAAAAACTAGCAAAGATTTTACTTTCAATTACTTTTCAATTTTACATATTTTACATTCCCAATGCGTCAGACACTCCAAGCCCAATAGAAATCGTTGAATGGCTTCATAGGGGTACATCTAGTCCTTTTGGAATTCAATGTTTAGAGCACAGACCTGACCAAACATACAATTCTTGTAAAGACAAAGAATAATTTCACAAAATATATAGTTATGATAAAAATTAAATCTAGTAATAAGGCTATATACCACCCAAGTGTGTAAACGACTGTATCTGGAATTTTAACGATGTGTTAAAGCTATGCTTTGTTTCATATTTAAAAGGTCTGATATTTTTAAGAGTTTTACTTGGTCATTCTCAAAAGTAATTACATACTTTTGATGTTTTAAATTAATCGTGTGAGCATTACATGTAGATAAGCATTAGCGACTCTGACGCCTAACGCGGACATTTTTATCTCTCTTAACGAGTACTGAAGTGCCACTATTCGTCAGTTAAACATTTGCGCTGTGTGCTGGGATGGAGCAGGACGCTGTTGCTGGGCAAAGTGGTGAAAAAAGATAGATCCGGTTATGAAAGCTTATCTCGCTAGCTCCTGTACAGTGCGGTAACATGAAGCCTATCATTCGCTAAGTTTACCTCAGTAATGTCAGTGTGACTCAGTATACATATCAACATATATCAACACACCAGCCTCACATATAAAATGCTAACTGTCTAAAATACATGTAAGCTAACTAAAAACATTTTTTTATTAAAAAAATACAAATAAAATATATACCCAGAATAGAGAGTCCACAAAACGTCCAACTTCACCAACTTCAGTTTGATAGCGTCAATCCAGCGGGACGGGGGTCTTCCATGATTGCGGAGGGTCTTATAAATCACATGATTGCATCTCAGGAAAGGTAAATTGCTGACTAAACTTTATTTGTTTAGTTTATTCAGTTCAAGAACACAATGTTACCTGTTGTCTCAACAAATACCACTGTAAGAAGTTGGCCCAACAATACAATATTCAACATTTATCTAGTTGGATTTTTTTTTTTTACAATGTATAGATGATGAGTGAGTGTTTTTGGGAGTACTGTATGCTGTAACCAAAGCTAAAGGTAATTGAAATAAATTTTGCATCCACAATCTAGTATGTGCTTTTTTTGCCAGCCAGAGTACTTACTCAATGAACATGTCCAGGAAGAAACAAGTATGAAAAACATGTAGATATTCTGTATACTTCATATATTGTATTTTGCCCATAACATAGTTGACAAACTACATTTTGAAAACAGCCTTTTCCTTGAAAAATAAAAAAAAGGTTTAAGCATTGCAACTAGCAGATATGCTACACTGAAGGAAATTACTAACTTGAAATACTGTACCATGACTTGCATACAATTATTTGTTTGTTAACCCTCACCTAAATGTCTTTTTCTAGGTGTTTGCTCAAGACTGTACAGATTCACATCTACTGGCCTTACAACAACACCTACCCAAATACTATGGTACATGGTCAACTTCGGATAAACCAAATGGTGAGATAGCAGATGCCTGCCCAGTGTTTACCTATTTAAAGTAAATCTGGAATGGGATGTTAAAAATGCACAAATCTAGCAACCTTTGGCCATGAATTATATTTACAACAGCTTGAACCAGCAACAAAGGTTTGCTTAAGTTTGTTATACACTGAAAATTAATGTTTAGGTTTGACTAAAGACTGATTTAGTTAACTTGTTCCTCAATAAATTATTGATTCATTGGTTAATGATTTATGATTGGAATCACCTCTCCGTGAATATGTTATATTTGCATAGTTGACATCATGTCCGACAGTAACAGGATGCAGTGGTAGAAGGCCTGTTTTATCTGAGAAGTGAGTAGAATGTAATCTGAGAGGGACATTAGGGTTGGAGCATATTCCTTGACATGTCTATGAGTCAATGGATGAATTGGCATTTAAAGAATAAATGAGGTGTGTGCGTGTGAAGGAGAGAGAGAGAGAAGGGGATGTATTTACAGGAAAGTTCTTCATCTTAACCTCTTTGCATGTATGTTAATTTATAACTTTTGGCCAGCTTTGAACTTTAAACCATCGCAGCAACAGCACACAATAACACAATAAAGCGTTTTGCCATGGAGACTATAATCAGTTGCTTGTGTTGTGGATTGACTTACCAGTGAATATCAGCTTCAGTGAAAAGAATCAATTTGTTCTAAGGCTTATCAAGTCTCTCAGCAGAGAATCTGCAGCACAGCCATCTGATACAGCATTGACTAAATTGATATAGGACTGTTACACAAATCCTTCTCATGTTGAATAAGAAATCATATTACTGTTAGTCAGAGTTGTGAAAATGACAGCCAGTTATTGTGTTGCTGGGTCACATTTTTCTGTAACAAAGCACATAACTATCAATTCCAAATTCAAATTTGTTCATGCATTTAATTTGTAAAAACATTATCTGCCTTTATGTTATTTTTTCTTAGAGCTGTATCTAAAGCTGGAGGATGTGGCCGGCAGGTTTGCATGTCCCTGTATCATGGATGTGAAGATTGGGAGGAAGAGCTATGATCCGTTTGCCTCACAAGAAAAACAGGAAGAGCATATTAGAAAATATCCTCTAATGGAAGAGATTGGGTTCTTGATTCTAGGAATGAGGGTGAGACTGTGTATTTTTTCAATATTGAACTGTTGTCTACATAAATATTCATTTATTATTTACATTATATGCGGTCTAATGTTTGATCATTGACTTTTTAAAAAATTATTATTATTTCCTTTTTTTCTCTTCATGAACTTGCCTGCAGTTACTATCTTTGGTGCTATGGACTACAGATGTGGGGAAATCTTACAAATTAAATAGAATCTAATTAAAATGAACCCTTTTAAATGTTTTGCATAGCAATTGTTCAGTTGCCCAATGGAATCCTATCAAGCATGAAACCTTTCCCATGATAAACATTTTTTAGGCTAGTGAACCATGACTTCTTACATAGTAAC
The DNA here is from genome assembly GCA_011419295.1 of Clarias macrocephalus. NCBI lineage: Eukaryota > Metazoa > Chordata > Actinopteri > Siluriformes > Clariidae > Clarias > Clarias macrocephalus. The sequence continues at coordinate 32,551 of JAAGKR010002299.1, read as the reverse complement.
CGTTCTGGAGGGATATTCAGTGGACATTCAAAATGGTTAATTATGTATTTGTTGTTATCAAAACAGGACTGTGACACTCCCTATGAAAGATTGGAGTCATATGGAAATGACACTGTGATTTCTGCTTTAATTTGCTTTAGATTTCAGTGACTTTAGCTTCACTCACACACACACACACACACACACACACACACACACACACACACACACACACACACACACACACACACACCCCCAGCATGTTGCACTCTCAGGTGAGCTCCCTGTTAGATCACTGGGTCTCTTCTGTAGGCACATAGAGACACTAAAGCCACAGAAGTAAAAATCATCCAACATTACCTGCTCCTGTCCACTCTGAACCACTCTGGCCTGATGCTCATGTTCCCCCCCCTCATGGGAATACAAACCCGTCACATTAATCTGTGCCCTTGATCCATGGATCACCTCAACAGAAGTCACAAATTTGTGTAAACCAGACAGTCTGAAAAAGGCTGTTTTCTTGCAAGATATTGGAGTCCAGAGAATCTGACAATATCCCTTTTTTATCTTTTAGTATTTTTCTATTTTTTTTATCTTTTTTATATTTAGTGTCAGTTGATTGAGGCATTGGCTTTGCATCAAATTGAGACACTGCTTTCACATTCCTACAGTGAACAAATAACCAGACTGACCCATCAGACTTAGTCACGAAGACCACAAGCCTGAATGAATTACTACGACTACTTACTTTCTTCCATATCAAGAACAGCTCTGAGTTGACCTTGAACAACATTTTTCATGTGTTGAGGTAATCTATAAGGTTGGCTGCACAACCATGTGCCCGATAAGATTAGTGCCACTCGGCAAAGGCGAGAACACATCAGAGAGTTCTTTAAGCAGAACTGTTGCTCTTTGTGAAGATATTCTCCACAGAGAAATGGGGTGAATTGGACCACATCTTTCTGATTTACGTCCTCTCCTGTCTCCACCCTCTCAGGAACAACCTGTATATCAAAGCCAAATTCCCCAAAAGAAATAATGGAAACTCTGACGATTCATTCCACCACCCAAAAATATTCATATAAAAATTAATAATACAAAATGTAAGGTAAAAAAAAAATAACCTGCACTTTAGCTTGTAGTGATTGAGACCAGAGAGGGGAGAGGAGGAGGTATGGGGGTGTTACTGAGTAGAACGACTTTCACTCACTCACTCACACACACACGCACACGCACACACACACACACACACACACACACACACACACACACACACTAGCTTGCTGACAAAGCCAGAGTGTTATAGTAAACCGTACAAGCATGCACGGATGTTGACTATACGAGTGACGCATATGCACCGAGACTGAGCATGGGAGACAATTACCGACAATACTGCTCGTATTTCAAGACCTTGCTCGTTTACCGAAATAAAATTTATTTTTTCATTTTTGCTTGTCTTGCAAAACATTCACAGACCAAGATACGGGCAATCCAAGCTTCCACTGTAGTTATAAACCTTATAGACTTACCCACCTTGCTCTCAAAGGGTGCTTTGGGACGTTTTTTCACACGTCCTTTGACGCTCTCGCCGCCCTGTCGCCGCGCTTCGCCGCTCTGACGTAGACCGAATGCCTTTCTTGTATTTAAAGGGGCCGCAAAGCAATCAGGCTTGTTGATCTTATGGAGACTGACCAAAATGTGGAAGATAACAAGAAATTGATTCACAGAAAGAACTGTATTGTAGAAATAAACAAATTATAAGCCATTTGTATGGTGTGGCTTCTGTTCATTGTGAATTGCTAGTCTAATTTAATATATATATATATTTTTTTTTTATTATATTATTTTTCTTATTATTATAACATTAGAATCACTTACTAGACTTTGTTAAAATAACATTAATAATTAATAAACACCCGCTATCGCAATAATTAACAAAAGTTACAGGACTGCATCCCACGGAATCCTCCCAAGCGGAGGACCTCCATTTTAATTGGTTGCCGCTCAACCGCGTCATAGCTCATTACCCTAAAGTTGACCTGATTTCAACTCTCTCGCTGCCCTCGCCGCGCCGCCCCGCCCTGCTCTTTGGCGTCTTTGACGCTCTCGCCGCGTTCGGTGTAACGCAGGGTAATGGTGTGAATTCCTGACCCAAACACAATGACTGGGAGCCCAAGTGTGTGGAGTTTTTCACTCAGGTCAAGAATGTACTAAATTTAATTTTTACTTTTTACTTCCTCCCAACATTCTTCATTGATGTCTAGGATTCTATGGTGTTTGCATCCATACAGTAATTCAGACAGGGAAATTTCATGGAGACTTGTGGCAATTGACCCACTTATCCTAGTTCTAATTCTCATCAAGAATGATGAGAGTCTTTGGATTAAACTGTTCAACCAGTCCACCCAATATTCCCTGATCAGTCGGAATCCCTTTCAGGATCTTCTGAATCAAAAAGGCGATATTGCCTCTTTATTCTGAGTGTCCACCGATATAGCCTGTCTTTAATAATTGAAAGGTATGGGAGGGGAAAGCCCAACATTAGGGTAAGAGAGAGTAAGTTGTGTTGAAAGAGAACTGACTGCTTCCAGATCCACTGCCAAATGGTCTCTCAACAGCATCGGTCGGGCACTGTGTTTCCTGTGGCATCCGGGCAATGAACTGCACCAGCACCACCTGATCGATGATCCCCTTAATGTTGCACTCCTTTTTGCACTTTGTGCAAAGACAAACCAGTGACCAGCTGTACTTACTGGCTGTGAGAAAGTGAAAGCACTAGCATTGTTATTCAGGGGTCCAGCCAACCCACTACATATTCTCCTTTCTCAGGTTGGGGTATTCCAGCATGTTGTTGAAGGGGAGTTGGTTGGTAGAGAGCTGGACTCTGGCAACAGCAGCAACAGATGAACTGGCCACTATGACTTCCGTGTTGGCCAGTGGGCCCATCACAGAGATCAAGGAAGGGCTCTGGATCTTCCTGCAGGCCCTTCTTGGCAAGTGAACATCAAGGTATAGCTATAGAGCTGATCCAAGCACTGGCTGCAGCACACCATACTCCACAAGGTGCCAAAACACAGAGCTTTCTCCTGGACCTGTAGTAGGAGCTGGAACTGTTTATGCTGCTCTGTGTGCAGTTATTATAGACTTGCCCTAGGTGGATGCAAACAAGGGTTTTTATGCGCTACAGTACATGAAGGGTGCGAACTCCATGGTGTCTATCTCTTTCACTTTTCCAGGTTTTAGCACTAATGAGTCACACAATCATATACACACACAGACACCTCGTCTCAGCTGAGCTCTCAGGTCACTGCCTCTCTGTCTCTCTCCTGCAGGCACACAGAGACACACATTAATCATTACGTGTTACCTGCGGTTCAACCTGCTTCTCCCTGCTCCCAATCGATGCTTGACCACACCCCTGCTGACACAAGGACATTCATTACATTTTGTTTTCATTATGTTTTTGACAATTAATTACTTCCATAACAACAACAAGCAGTGCAATCAAAGATATCATGGGATGTCTCCTTCAGTCTTCTTTTCTCCTTTTCAGGTTTACCACATAGCTTCAGGAACTTATATTACTCACGAACAGTTGTATGGACGCAGTCTGACAAAGGAAACAATTAAAACTGGTATGAATTAAATTTGAGTACTTCTTGAGAACAATTTCCTGACATTATTCCACTTACAATTTATGAAAATATGAATACAAGTTTCATTTTGTTCCTGTGCAGATAGTAAGTGTTCTGTTTTTTTCTTTGCAGGTTTAGCTAAATTTTTCCATAATGGAGAGGAGCTAAGAAAAGATGCCATTTCTCTAAGCATCCATAAAATCCGGAAAATCCTTCACTGGTTTGAGGGCCAAAAGCAGCTCCATTTTTATGCCAGCTCTTTGTTGTTTGTATATGAGGGCTGTCTTCACAGAGCCAATACAAAAAACAGAAGTGAAGCTCTGACAGGAAAGAGACATAGGCAAGCTGAGTTAGAGAACAAATGTAATGCTGACCTCACTAGCTCAAAGTTGAAAAGCTCCTTTGGGCAGGTAAGCTGTAATAGCATTCTTGAAGCCTTTCATTATATGAGGAAAGCAAATGGGTTTGGATCTCACTCTCTACATCACCAGGCTAAGGGAATGACGGCTGACATGGAGGCAAACATAACCACTGCAGTTGAAAACAAGAGCTCAAATGGAAGGAAGGATGAAAATGTGGAGGTCAAGATGATTGACTTTGCCCATGTGTTTCCTAGTAATAGTTCAGATGATGGCTACATGTATGGATTGAAAAGCCTCCTATTTGTTCTGGAGCAGATCCTGCAAGACTAACTATAGGTCACCTAAGAATTTTTCTATTCTGGGTTTATTAACATCCATTTTTTACTCTGTTATATAGAGTACTATGCAAAAGGCTTGAGACACTGCTTATTTCTTCATATTTTGTTTCCAAAGTGTCAGCGTTTCTTGTATTTTTTAATGTAGTCTTAAGGACTTGGATGTAATTTTGGTAATTTGTTTGCTTTAATTTTCAGTCCAGTCCCTGTACCTGACCCATTACAGAGGAATGTTGTTAAGCCCCACAATGACCTATGAATCAGTCAAACATGAAAACCATCTAACTTGGAGCATGAACCAGTGAGAGACAGGTGCAGACGATGATAGATGATCGGGCAGATGATTAGTACAATGGTAATGCTGAATTCTGAGTGGTTGGAACAGATGAGAGGGGAATTGAGGTTGCTGGGGATTTTAAATAAACAACCAATTTTTAAAGTGTATCTTTAAGCACTTTGCAGCTTGTTAATTATTTTAATTAATTTAATCTACATAATTTTATTTTATTTTATATGAAGAAATTAGTGGTGGCTCAAGACATCTGCAATTTCATGTTAAAACAAAGTGGTTGAGGCAGCTACAGTCATGTCTATAAGCATTTGGAAAGTGACTTTCGAAAACTTCGCAGTCAATGTTTGCCTGAAGTCTGGAACCAATGTACGTGACCAAATGCTGAATTTCCTCCCTTGAGATGATTTGCCTTTAATGCAGCTACCATCAGTTGGTGTTTGTTTGTAGGTCTTTCGTCTTCAGTAAGTAAAAAAACACACTTAGCTGTGTTGAAGGATAGATGAATGGCTCAAACCCTTGAGAAAATTCCATATATTTTAATTGCTTTTGGGGCCATTATCCATCTCTACTATAAGTGCTGTTCTATTAGTTTTCATTTTACTTAATCTGAGCAAAAGGTATAACTCTATACATTTCCATAATTCATCCTGCTACTTCTATCCAGCAGTCACATCATCAATAAACATCAATAAACGTCAATGATTCTGTTCCATTGGCAGCCATACAGGCCCGTGCACACGTCATACACCTACCTCCTTCAGAGTGTTCTTGGCTTGACTAGATGTTGTCAAGTGGATTTTCTTCTCAAAGTCAAGAATTCAGTGATCATTTACTTACAGGCCTTTAGACATTGAAAGCTCTTCAGTGCAATCTTTATTTTTAAGAATGAACAGCTATCAAATGTGAATTCAACACCTACAATCAATGTTTTATCTTTGTACTTTGTTTGTACCTTCCAAAATAACAAGCATGAATCTGCACATCAAGTATGCTGTCCAGTTCTTTTGAGCCTATGAAAGTGAAGAGACTTAATTTTTTAAATGACTGTAATTGTAAAAAGTATTGCAAACTGTAATGCAAAGTTTGCTCAATCCATTTAATTAAACCTGAAAGTCTCCACTCTCCACTTTGGTGCACAGAAACAAAAATATCAGATTACATGACTGCATTATAGTATATTTTATGTGTAATAATCAGTGTAAGAAACAGCTGAATGTAAATGATAGTGAATATAATATAAATGACTTGAGATGAGAAAAATAATTGGAAGAATAAAGTAAACTCCTAGAGCACAGCTCTAAACCCAAAGATTTTAAATTCTTTCCAACCTTTGCTGTTGCTTTTTTGTTGATTTCACCACAAAAGTTTGAATTATGATCTTAAAATGTCTATTTTGTGAGTGAGGTGTGCAGTTTAATGTCACTTCAAGCGATGGTTCTTTTGCGGCAGACAAACATTTTAATAGTCTTTAAATTTAATTAAATTCAATTCAATTTGTATAGCACTTTTAACCATTGTCATTGTCGCAAAGCAGCTTTACACAATCAAAATAATTATTTGCGTTTGTATGGAATGTGAATGTGCATGAATCAAAATGGTCAGATAGTCCCTGATGAGCAAGCCGAGGGCGACAGAGGCAAAGAAAAACTCCCTGAGATGGCAATAGGAAGAAACCTTGAGAGGAACCGGACTCAACAGGATCAACAAATCATCCTCATTTGGGTGAAACAGAAAGCAGGAATTGATCTGCATTCAGTACTGTTAGGTGGCAGGCAGTTCAGTATAACAGTTGATGTTAATTGATGTTAATATGGAGTCCAGTTAATTATTGGAGGCAGGTAGACTTGTAGGAAATTCCAGTCATAAAAGATCGAGGGACTGCAGCCATGTCAAGTCCTCAGAGAAACATCTGTCAACATCAGTTGAGGCCAGAACCGTCTTCGTGGTAGAATGAAACCGTCCCCAGACACTAGACGTATCCCAAAGAGACACGGGGCATCCATGTGACGAGACCTCAAACCAGGGCACCAGGATGAGTCAGACAGGTCAGGAGGGCAGAGGATCACTGGCAGCTCAGGAACGACATGTGTAGCTCAACAGAGAGAGGGAAAGGTGGGGGGGGGGGGACAGAAAAGTTGAGATAACTGTTCGGTATGGTCACAGTCACATAATGTATAAGGTGAATGTATATTTAGTGTAGAGTGCAAGCAAGGACTCCGGCAGGACTAACTATAACAGCATAACTAAAAGGAAGAACCAGAAGGAAACACAGACATGAGGGCTCCCTGAGATGTAAAGCAACCAATCACTTTACCGTCAATGAGTCCCCCAGATCTGCTCCTTTACCTAAAGCAGATCTATTTAAAAAAATGCTTGGCTAAATAAATAGGTTTTATGAAAACTAAAAACCTAAATGAGTAATCTGACTTTGTAATTCTTGTTAGGATCACTTGGTGGCACCAGACTCCTTTTCTTGACCACTTAATTGGATACGCAAAATCTTGGCAAAAGAGAAAAAAATCAACGTTTTTATAATTAAATGAAATAAGAGGCAAGTAAAATGTATTAAAATGTATTAGTCATTAACCAATTGTTCAAAAGTCATAATTTCCAAATATTCTCATGATTAAAACAATCTAAAACAATATTCTTAGTAAAGAAAGTGGGTGTGTGTCTGTGTGTGTTACACTCAGACGGTTTAGAAACCTATATGGAATCATTATTCATGGCCTGAGTGGCAGATAGCTTCTATTGTTCTGACAGTACATGCAGCATAGAACATTTTTCTTAGATTGCGACAGATAGTGTATAAAAGTGATAATGTGGAGGAAGTGATGGGTTGACTGAGTGTGTAGCATGAAAATATGTGTTCTTTAAGGTGTTTTAAAGAATTCCACTTATGATAATTAATCTATTAAGAGTAAAGTAATGAACTTATCTGGCATGGATGATTTGTCAGGAGCAAAAAGAATGTGATCAATGGTGATATTTTAAACAGATATTGTGTGAAAGTGCACAATAAAAACTTGTCAACTATACATTCCTCTATCCATCTGAAAATACCAGATTACAACTAGGACAGGATTGGATCATATGAACAGTTTTACAGCAAAATAGGCTAATTCCATTTTAAAAGTTTTGAGGAAAAACTTTTTTTTAAAAAAGGCAGCAAGAAGCATTGCAAACTGATTTTGCAGACTATTTCCGACTATTTTGTGCATGTTTTCCTTGGGTTGAATGGGTGTTAAAAGCACAAATGCCAAAATTTCATGTCAAACTTGCTTGGATTATGTAAGTGTGAATGTTGCGTGATTTTGCAAATAACTCCACATCCCACAGTTTTGTTACAATGGATGCAACAGCCTGGAAATGTATATGTGGTTATTTAAATATGCAATTAAATTTCAATAATATGTTTACATTTTTATACAAATATGGCAAACTCACATTTTGGTTGTGCTTTTGTAGGGAGCTAAACAAAAATTAGTGGCAGCAATAAAATAAAAATAAAAAACTCTGTCTTACTCACTCATTTTCCATACTGCTTATTCTGTTCATGGTTGTGGTGGGCCTGGAGTCTAAACCAGGGGCTTGAGGCACGAGGCGGGGTACACCCTGGAAGGGGGCCAATAGGAGGAATAATACCAACCAATCAAAACTACTTCCATGTTTCTGATTAGCTCCTTTCATTGTTCCCTGTTGTCCCTTCTGTAAACATGTACAAAACCAAAAATACATTTTCTTCTGTTTAGCCGCTACTATATATTTTATCCTTAAATGCTTTGTATATGTATAATGTCAGATAATTCTTTTTATAATTTGTGCAAATTATGTGCTATATGCACATAATTTGCACAAATTATCAAAAGAATTATCTGACATTTAAATACAAATATTAATTAACATACAGTATATAAACATAAAACATAAATATATATGTGTGACTCCAGGATCCCTGGTTTATTTCTGAGCTTGAGTTACTGTTAAGTTGTACGTTTTCTCCCCATGTCTGTGTGGGTTTCTTCTGTGTTCTGTTTTTGTCCAGCTGTCCAAAAACAAGCTGCTAATTGGATTGGTTATGATAAATTTCCCGTAGGTGTTAATGATTTGGTGTAGGTGTGTGTGCATAAATCCCAGAGATGGCCTGGCATTCCCCATCAGGGGTGTGTTTTCCCAACGTCTTTCTAGAATTTCCAGAATAGACTCCAGGGCCCGTATTCACAAAGCTTCTTAGAATCCTCTCAGAGAGCTCATATCTTAGTTTAAAAAGTCCTAGCTGGGAGTCTTAGACTAAGAGTGATCTATAAAACTTTTTAGAGCGACTCTGAGAAAGGAAAGTACAAAATCCTTTATCTTAGTGAGGTGGTGTGGTTGACCCCGTTGCTAGTGATGATGCAGCAATTCAAGGACTGTGATTGGTTGATAAAAAATAACCTCTGACCTCTGTAAAGGTCTTGAAATGCACTCTTTGTGAAAATAGAATACATGATAATACAACAGTGAAATCATAATGTTTGTATATAAAGGAATTGTATGTTAATATAAATATTTTAAAGTTAATTAAAACAGCCAAATATTGAAAATTTGTCTACTTTTGAAGTAACCAATTTCCACACAGTAGTTACTATATTTAAGTTCTTACATTTATTTACCATACTAATTTTATTACTTGTAATCCATTTTAGATTGAAAGGAGCAAAATAACTCAGATTTCACCAATTTACATGATTGCAGGACAGTCTGTTTAAGTTGCACTTTTGGATGGTATGTAGGCAACAATCCAAGAGAGATAGAAGGAAGTAAAACAACAAGAAAACCAAATTGGACAGAAGAGCAGTGTTTACTTTTAGCTTTATGTTCAGTGTTCGGAGAATATTTCTTCTTTCTGACCATTTTGTCCTCTGCTATAGAAACTCTTAAGCCTCTTAAAAGTCCTCATCTCTACTCTTAACAATTTTTACCTTAGGAGCTGTTTTTAGGGATAAGATGTTTTGTGAATCGTTTTTATCCTTACTAAGACTTAGTCCTAAATTTAATAGGAAATTCTAAGAGAATGTCATAATTCTAAGAATTTTCTTAGCAGTTTGTCAATAGGAGCAACTTTTAGGCTTAAGAAGCTTTGTGAATATGGGCCCAGGTCTTTGACACTGACTAGGATAAAGTGGTTACAGAAATGGGTAATTGAAAGTTATTACTGAAGCCATTTCGGTGACTGGTGACATGATAAATGTGTGGTGGCTTGGGAAATTCCTTCACTGCAAAATATGTACCTTGAAATAGGCTGGATAATCATATATAAGATTTATTATAATCCCATAACATGAAATATTAGATAATTGTGCCATTATTGCCAAGATGTTTCTTGAATAGTTTTCTATTAACTGTTGTTTTGAAACCTGCATATTTTAAACTATACTATTTTAAAATTGCTCAAAATATGTTTGAGTTAATGGCAATAATAAATAATGGAATTAACTTTTTGCATGCACTGTGAAAACTCCAACTAAATAATTGTTGAATTAATTAATATTGTATTGTTGTCCCAACTTCTTACAGTGTTATTTGTTGAGACAATACAGTAGGTAACATTGTGTTGAAGACACGGACTGAATAAACGAAAAAAAAAAAACAAGTTGAGCCAGCAATGTACCTTCACGTGATTTATATTCGTCATTTCAATAGTCATCACACATCCAAATGTTTGCTGGGAAGTTAAGAGATATAAAAACTGCCAGAGTCGCTAATGCTTATCTACGAATGATGTATCGGTTAACTTATTTTTATCAAAACCGAATTAAGTAAATACCCGGTTAATTTAAAACTTCACATCAAAGATGTAGTTAATTCTGAGAATGACAAAGTAAAACCCTTGAAAATATCAAACCCTTTTTATATATCGAGCAATACATAGCTTTAACCCATCATTAGAGTTCCAGAAACAGGCTTTTACACACTCAGGTGGTATATAGACTTATTAATATCTTGATTTTTTTTTATCACAACTAAATATTCTCTGAAATATATTTATCTTTGTCTTTACAAGAATTCTCTTGTTCTTTTTAACTAGAGGGCTGAAGTGGAGGTTTGGGTCAGAGGGGTGACAGTTGGCCTTTTGGAGCTACTGGAGGAGCATGAATAAGCTGCTGAAGTTGTAGTAGTCCTTGAGTGCCTGGATGACTATGCAGCAGCTTTAGGAGTGATGTTTGGTCAGGTCTGTGCTCTGAACATGGATTCAAAAAAGGACTGGACATAGATTCACATGTTAAGGAACAACTCTTGTTGCCATAGACTCTTTTTGTGTCTGACACATTGGGAAAAAACTGTTCATCTTTTCCAATAAAAAAAAATGGTTATGATATTGTAATATTAAAGATTAAGTAAGATACTGATCTGGTGTTATCCACCTATTTTATTGATCTCTAAACAAAATAGAACATGTAGTCTCCTGTTTTATGCAGATTACTGTTTTAATGTTGATTAGTTTTGAAAGAATAAAGTTTTTTTTTTTATTCAACTAACGTTTGTGTTTTAATTGTTGGGGTATTGTTAGGCCAATTTGTTTTTATAGAAAAATCACTTGAACCAACTACATCAAAGGCAACATATTGCAGTTGTCACGAATAAGGTGGTATTCTGGCTGATGTTGATGCCGTGGGCTGAAGTAGGGCAGGCATAGATGCAGAGGGTGGTGTGAAACAAAATGTCCTTTTTATTCAAACAAACCAAAACATGAACTTTAAACAAAGAATGTTGGCTTACTAATAGGAGCATGCCAACCACAACAACATTAACCAAATAACATGGATAGACTAATATACAAACAGACAAGAGGACTAACACTAAACATAACAGAGACCTACAGTAGCCTACTAGCTGTTACGCACACTAGCTGCTAAGATGGATAATAGCTAATTAGACTAGTTGCTAACAGACTAGTAACCAAAGGTCTAAGGGATGACCAGACTGGGTACACAGCAGACTAGGTAGGTGACAGACTAAGAACTAGCAGGTTAGTGGCCAAGCAGGTTAGTAACTAAACAGACTAAGATTGAAGCAGACGTGGAGACGAGACTAAACAGACTAAGAACTAGGCAGGTTAGTATCACCATGTTAGTAGTAAAACAGACTAAGAACTAAACATTCAACAGTGGTACTTACACAGGGGAAACCAAACAGACTAAGAAACACAGTCAACACAGACAGCTCCATAAAACATATGCCAACTTAACTAAAACATAACATAACATAACATAACATAACATAACATAACAAAAGCCCACATGACAATTATAATGCTCGACCCAGTTTCCCAAAACAAACAGCTATTTATAGAATGTCTAGTGAGCTACCTCGGTTCAGGTGAGCACTCTCATCACCTGACCGAGGTGCCTTCTGGGAAACTGAGTCTACAAACAAAAACTACAAAACAAACTAACTCAAAACAGTGGCCTCTAGAGGTGAACCCTCACAGCAATAATTTAAGTTTTGTCAAGTCAATGATCTAACTTAATGTTTTAATTTGTAAAGCTAGTTGTTAAATGATCAGCTAACTCAAACTCTTAGATCCGCCCAACTTGAGTATTTTTGTTCACATTACTTAACTTTTTATTGTGGGTTAAAAACAATTTGATCACACAGAACAAGAATTTTAGATAAATATCTTGTCAATCTGCCTACATCCAGTTGCATGTAGTCTGAATCATCAGAAATCCTAGTCTGCTCTGCTGAGATTCAAAGGCACTCTCCAGATAAGGCAAACACTATAGCACCACTTAGGAGTCCATGCATGTGCTCAGACTAATGCGTCATTTCAATGCAGAACAAAACCAACCTGGAACTGCACAATTTTTGAACTGTTAACATTTCAGGTAATGTTTCGTTAGGTTAGATTGATAAAATAGACAGAACAAGCTTTGTAGGCCCAGCAGGTCACTAGCTAAGATCCGGCTTAGCCTGTTAAACAGCATTATGATGTAACTTCTGAGGTTTGCAAAGTTAGTTTGATGTCATTTTATTTATTTTTTTTTCAGCTCTATACTCTAAACTCTATACAAACTTTAAAAATCAAACCTATTAACAGCACAAACAATTTCCAGGCATTTTGCTAAATAGTCCAAAAACTTTTGCCCATGTTACTAAAAGAACTAAATTACCCACGAAATGTGCTTTGCTCAGTTTGTTTACTTTTTTTTTTCTTCAGAATCCTGTAAGTGGGGTGTTTTTAAGTAAGTTGAAATAATTTAAAAAATTTTTCAAGTGAGGCTGGCTGGTTTAAGTTTGAAGGGCATGAATATGAGGCAAAGAAGGCAAAAAAGAGAACCACATTAATTACATTAATTACAATTACATGCAGTTTTCCTTAGTAACTACCTGGTCAGAGACATGGTGTATGCTATTAGACTGTTAGATTGTTTATATTTTGGGCATTCGGGTCAAATAAATTCATTTAATTATACCAATATTGTTATCAAACCTCCCCTTTATCCCCATGCACCTAGGAAAGATTTGTCACGGCTACCGGACATGGGCGAACTCAATGACTGAGCGATGTGAAGTGATGAAGGGTTTGAGCTGGGAGGTGTGGAATAACAGATGGATCCGGAGCGCTGCAGGCAGCTGGAACCGGTAGGTGACAGGATTGATACGGAGGGTGATGCGGTAAGGACCGATGAACCTGGGTGATAGCTTCTTGGATTCAGTATGGAGGTGCAGGTTTCTCTAGACAGCCAGACTTTGTCACCTACATTGTACAATCGTCCCGGAGGGTGTCGAGGGCGATGTTGCGTGGTGTAGCGGTGGTTGGCACGATGAATGCTTGACTCCACAGCCATCGACACCTTCAGACGAACTGTTGGGCTGACGGTACATCGACCTACGGTTCTTGGTGTTTGAACATCGGAGGCTGGAAACCGTGGTATACCTCAAATGGGCTTAGGTTGGTGGCGGAGAAGACGTGGAGATTATGTGAAAGTTCTGCCCAAATGAGATAGCAGGCCCAGGAGTGCTGGCGATCGGCGACGAAGCACCTCAGTTAGTGCTCCAGTTGTTGGTTGGTTCGTTCCGTCTGACCGTTTGAGGATGGTATCTGGATGACAGACTGCAGGTGGAATTGATCAGATGGCAGAAGGCCTTCCAGAACCGTGCCGTGAACTGGGGCCCCCTGTCTGAGACGATGTCCTTGGGGAACCCATGCAGACGGACTACGTGTTCTAAAATCAGCTCGGCTGTCCTTTTTGCTGATGGGAGTCCGGGGAGAGCCACCAGATGCACGGCATTGGAGAACCGATCTACGATGGTCAGAATGGTGTTTTTTCCATCGGCGACCGGCAGGCCTGTGATGAAGTTGAGGGCAATGTCCCGACGGGGGGACGGGGAGTGGTTGGAGCTCCCCCGCTGTTGGTTGGTTGGTGTCCTTTGCCCTGGCACATACTGGGCACGCCGGGACGAACTCTTTGATATCCTTGGTCATGGTGGGCCACCAAAAGGCGCGCTGTATCAACTTTTGGTGCGATGATTTTGGATGGTGGGAGAACAGGCGGGAGAGGGCGTCGGTCTTGGTGTTCTTCGACCCCGGGCGGTAAGACAGAAATTATACTGTTCGAAGAACAGTGCCTACCGCGTTGGATTAAGCTGTTTTAAACTTCCAATGGTGATGAGATTTTGGTGATCTGCCCAGACGATGAACGGCTCTCTGGCGCTCTGGAGCCAGTGTCGCCATTCCTCCAAAGCCCACTTTATGGCCAGCAGCTCGCGGTCCCCTGAGTGGGATGAAATTTTTCTCCGATCTGGACCTAGCTGGGAGAGAACCGCCCCGGCGCCCACATCCAAAGCGTCCACCTCCGCAGTGAACGGTTTGGTGGCGTCGGGGTGAAGGAGAATTGGAGCAGTGGTGAATCGGTGGCAGTGTTCATGAAATGCAGAGATGGCAGCAGAGTTAAGGCGAAAGTGATGAGAAGATGGTCGGGTCAGGGCAACTGTACTGTAGTCCCGGATAAAGCGACGATAGAAATTCACAAACCCGAGAAACCTTTGAAGTTTCTTAAGTGTCTTGGGTAGGAGCCAATGACGCACAACTTCTAGCTTCTGCAGGTCCATGGCCACACCCTGGGGCGAGATAACAAAACCCAGGACCATGGTGGAGCGCTTGTGAAAAGCGCACTTCTCCAACTTACAGTACAGTTGATGGGTGAACAATCTCTTAAGTACCGCTCTGACATGCTGGATGTGTTCGTTGACGGAGCGAGAGTAGATGAGAATATCGTCCGGGTAGACGAAGACCCATCGACCTGGCATGTCTCTCAGCACGTCATTAATAAACTGTTGAAAAACTGCAGGTGCATTGCAAAGTCCAAATGGAATGGTTAGGCTCTCATAATGTCCAGTAGGGGTGATGAAGGCCGTCTTCCACTCATCACCCTCTCTGATGCGCACCAAGTTGTAAGTGCTCCGGAGGTCCAACTTTGTGAAAATGGTGGCACCAGAGAGGGTCGTCCAGGGCAAAGTTGGTAAGAAGCAGTGGGTGATGATTCTTGATAGTGATGTTGTTAAGCCCCCGATAGTCGACACAGGGGCGTAAGCCACCATCCCCCTTCTTCACGAAGAAGAACCCCGCGGCGGCAGGCGAAGAGGGGGGCCGGATGGTACCTTGGCGGAGGGCGTTGGAGACATATTCCTCCATCACCTGCATCTCAGTGGTGGAGAGTGAGTAAAGATGGCCGCGAGGAGGGATGGAACCCGGCTGAAGGTCGATTGCCAGGTCGTAGGGGCGATGAGGAGGCAGGTGGGTGGCGCGTCTCTTACAGATCGGGATAGGTGGCCGGGATGGCATTGGTGTCAACGTCGGGGGGTGAGGGCTAGCCGGCTGAGCGGACGCTGCTACGGAGGGTTGCGACCTCACCGCGAAGCTGCTCGATCAGCTCGGCATGCCGATTAACCACATCACAGAGGTGCACGTAATCCGCTGGGTTCACTGCTGATGGCTCAGTTATTCTGTCACAGGCTACCGGAGGTGGACCAGAAGATTTAGCAGTTAGCCCATGTAGCGTGGACGGTAAACCCAAATGCGAAAGTAGCGCGCACATGCAGGATAAACCATGCGAGTTATTTTAAGAACTCTCTTACACGAAGAGCAATGATCTACACAAATAAACCCGCGTTTTAGCAACACACACTCAACCAGAAAGACAACCCGAATCGGTGAGTACTCACAGATAATCCGGTGATGACTCGGAAATGACATGGGTGAACTCAATGACTGAGTGATGTGAAGCACCATCTTGTTTCTTTTTATGCCTCCTGAATCGCGACCGTATTATTTCCGGGTCCTAGTGCCGGTTGCGGTGCGAGTGCGCAGAACAAGGTTGTTACACACCAGGTCTCAATTGTGTGTCTGTGACCTGTTTGTATATAATAGATATATACTGTATAGTATGGGGACTTTCCTCTACATACTAAGGTAAAGTTTGGTTGTCTGCAAGGTTCTAGTTTATACTAGTTTTAGTTTAACCCACTGCTTTCCCCCCTAAATCTACTTCCTCTGGGAAAGATGATTCATGAACATAGTATTAGTTTCCACCATTATGCTGATGACAAGCAATTTTATATTTTAGCATCCCAGATGTAAGCCTAATAAATTTGAGAAATCTGAAAAGGACATTAGACACTGGATGCTTATTAACTTCCTTCTACTTAAATCTGACATGGCACATTGTACTTGTACTAGGACCACATGCAGTTTTTAATAGAAGCAAGTTCTGATTATACTCTGGATGGCCTTTCTATTTCATGAAAGACTTTGATGTGATTATTGATTCCAGCCTATCCATTGAAGCTCATGTAAAGAATATTACTAGGTTAGCCTCCTTTCATCTCAGTTATTTAGAAAAAATACACACAAAAAAAATATAACCTTCATTCAATGTAAAATGAGGTAATGATTCACAATTGTCAATCTGGATCAACATAATTCCTTTAATCAAACTGAAGTCAATCTTTTAAAAGCTGATGCATATAATTTAAAGAAATTTTGTGTATTTTTTTTTTTTTTTACTGAGGAAACAGTTTTTAAAGTGTTACCATCAAAAGTATTTTATCATTAAAAAAATATATATATATTCAACAGTAACAAAATGCTATTGTGTTGAACCAACTACATTAAAGGCAACATGTTGCAATAATTTAAGTTTTGTCAAATCAGTGATCTAACTTAATGTTTTAATTTGTAAAGCTAATTATAAAGCTAATTGTATAATATTGAGTACATATTAGTATTGCAAATATTGAATGAAATGTGGTAAAACCCAGAAGAATGCCACCACATAGAAAAAAATACACAAATCTAAATTTTGCAAATATTCGACACATTATTTTTCTATATGCAAATTCATGAATGGCTGGTTCCAGTATGATGGGGATGAAGTTTATGCTTAAGAAATTCAGATCTTCTCAGGAAATTAATAATTGCATTCCTCGCACTTCCGCATCTATGTAGTGACTGCAAAAAGCATAAGAGTAAATGTAAAGCTTTAATTCGTTCCACTAAGTATATCTAAGATTTGTTCATGATCATGATTGGATTTTAGAATAATGTGTAAACTGTCACATCAAATCAGTTATTAAGTCTAATTCAGACTACTGCTTTTTAAACTGAAGCAGTAGAGACAATATTACTTTTTGGATTGTTTCTAAAATCTAGTATTTTCCTTCATTCATTTTTACACAAAATCAATATTCAATGTTGCAAAAATGATGTTACTGGATGGCACAGTGGTTTTCAGAGAATACAGTGCAAAGCTCAACAGAATGTGTACTCTGTGAACAATAATATCTGCCTTACATTAACAAATTACGTGCACATTCTGTAATTTTTTTTGTGGAAAAAAAAACAGCACAAAAAACACACACTTGATTAATTACTTGATGTCTCACAGGACAGCTTATAGTAATTTAGTTTGTAGGAATCACAGTATTATATAGATAAATATTTTAACTCAAACACATTATCTGTATTGCATCGCTATTTCATAGGGGAATGTTTCATCAATATTGTATTAAATGCTATAGACAAGTTAGTTCCAACCGAGCAGTCTGATTGGATAAGAGGCAATCAGATTGACACTGTAACAGCACTCGTTTGTTTAATGATTTGTATCACTATGTGTACCTGATGTTCTAACAATAGTTAATTACACTAACTGTCAGATGCCAGCATGGATGAAAGTAGGCCATTACTAGGGGCCTGCTAAAACCCATATTTAAAATCAGACACAGAAACACTTTTACCAAGAAAACACATCAGATATTGTTATGTCCTCTATAATTGTCTCTGAACTGCCTGTGTCCTGCTTGCCTATGACTACGTCACAGCTGTGCTGATATTCAAACGCAACAGCATTCCCTTTCATGTGATACCACTTAATTATCCACAACAGCGGATCAATATTCTAAACATAAACATCTATATTATATTAATGTTAACAGGTTAACGATTGAAATATCTCATTACTTTTCAGACATTCTCAGTTAAAAAGCTAATAATTATGTAAATATAGATAACCATGTCTAGCAACATCTACTCTCTCAGGCAAGAGAACAAAACCGGCCCCTCTGGTTCCATCCACACACTGAACAGTCTACAAATTCTAGGTTAGGGGAAAATGTGAATTTTTATGTTTGTTCGTCACCAACAACTTGATTTAATTCAAACAAAAATGTATATATCTATAAAATCTGCAATTAAAAGGTTTAACCTGGACTAATAAATGAATAATTTAAGATTGTTTGAAAGATAAAATGTATATTAAATGAACAGCAATATTACACTTGTGGAGAAACTACCTTGAACTTTTATTATTATTGTAATGCCTTAATTAGTTTCATTAGATTCATTTGGTGCATAAACAAACTCCAGTTAGTCCAGATTGCTGCTGCTAGAGTCCTTGTTAGAACCAGAAAATATGACCACATGACCCCTGCCTTATCTACACAGAATGGAACTGTTGCAGAAATGTTGCATTCATTTGAAAAACACTGACATATAAACCATGAATCAGTCTTACTCCGCAGTACCTAAGGGAACGGATGGTATAATATAATCTGCCATGCCTTCATTGATCAAAAGATTTTTGTTGGTACCTTGTATAATGAATACTAAAGTAGGTGGCAGAGCCTTTTCTTATGAGGTCTTTTTCTTCATAGTTATGTTTAGTCAAGTGTTTTGTGAATATTTTTTCCTTAGTTTCCAGTCTAAGGACCAATATCTTTGGATGCTGTCTCTCCCCTCTCCCCCCCACTCTCTTGAGTTTACTCAGGTTTGTTAATGGCTGGCTGCTTTACATCCCAGGGAGCCCTCATGTCTGTGTTTTCTTCTGGTTCAATCTGGTACCCCATTTCGGTTTGGAATTTTCACCACAAATGGTGAGACCACTCACTGATGGTGAACATTGTACCATGTAATCTGCTTAATGATACATGTGACTACTGAAGATGATTCCACCTATTCATGAAGATGGCTTTGGACTGCATTTTATATCAACAGTTTTGCTACGGTGGATTATAACAAAAATTTCTAAAATAACTACAATGATAGGTTGATGATTAAAATTGCAAAAACAGTTTTGTATCCAAGTCTCCATCAATGAAACTTAAGGAAGTGGACTTTCTGTTAAAACTAAAATGGCCCCAGACTGGCGCAGTGGTTAAGTGCTTGCCCTATCACCCGGGGATATCAGTCGTCCCGACTGAATGGTCATAGTAAGCTTAATGTGGGAGCCCCTAATGATGGGGAGGAATTGGATACGACTAATTTAGGGAGAAAAATCTGGGAAAAACTCCCCCCCAAAAAACCTAAATGCCATTTCCTGTTATACAATTACACATTCAACCAAATATTACAGTTATATAAGGGAATAATTTATTGGTCTGGTATCACACAAATGGGGATGGATTTATTTTTGGTCTGGATTCTATTTTGTATCAGATATGCTGCATATAATACATTTCATGTGATCCCTTTTTTGTGCCGCTGGGTTGAGCACACACAGACACACATTCTTATTTGCTGTCAGTACAAGACTGCAGCTGTAGCTCCCAGAGCATCTAACATTATTGAATGACTTAAGGCATAGTGTTCAATTCTTCATAGTCTTTTTTCTATAGCTACAGAAGAAATTATATCTACACTTTAAAATGCCTACTAATGAAACACAGAGGTACTAGTGCAGCTTTTAAAGGCAGTGTTTCTTTTCCCAAGCAGTTTGTTTAATGTTCTGAGAAATGAAAGCAACATGGAGAAAGAAAAGTAATTATTTTACCAGAGTCACTTACAATAGACTTCAATAAAAGATTGAAGAGCTGTGGGAGATAGAGGGAGGGAAAAGTAGAAGGACACTCATTTTTGCCCTCTCATCTCACCTGTGATCAGAACAATCTCTCTGCCACACACACTGCAAATCTCTCATGTTGATTAGCTACGTGGGCCTCTGAGTGCTCTCAGTTCTGGAGATCGCAGTTCATTTTTCACCATCAGAAAGAAATAGGACATAATCTCTACCAGATGACAGATAAGTGAATGTCCAAAAGGTAATCTATTCTACAATACTTCAAGACAGACTTAAGGGACTATTCAAAGTAAAATGTAAAATCTGGTCAATACAGATGTAATATTTTTCTTTACTTTCTTTTCTGTTTTCTATCTGCCATAATGTAGCTTTGAGGCAGTTGAGGACTACAAGAAATACAGCTTAGCTGTAATTACATGGACATGTTCAAAGTAATCTATTGTCAAATATGTTTACATGGAAATGACTAGTCTAATGATAGGAAAACGTAATAAAAAAGTTCTGCAGTAAGTAATCAGGTTTATTTCTTAATGTGTGACATAATTTGTGGAACTGTGTACATTTGCCTCATCACTCACATTGCCTAAAAAGAATGTGGGTGTACTGTATATGTACTGTATGGACAGAATGTACTGTATGTATATATGTACATCATCCCTGCCACATTTTTAAACACAGAGTTGGCTTACAGGCAAAAATTCATTCTAGAATTTGCTTTAAAAGAAACAAGGACTTAATTTCATGGATTTAGTCTGAATTAATTTTATGCACCATGGTGGCAACAGGACCTGCTGTTAAAAATATGTCAGTCTCAAAGGAAATTCATATAAACACATTATATGGAACCAATTTGTAGCCTACATACTTACTATCTCTGAGCTACAAAAGGCAATGGACATTCAAAGCATTTCATTTCATTTTCATTTGTAATCATACCAATTGTGTACATTTTAGAATTGTTTTTAAATTCAATAAACCATTTTCCTCCTGGTGATTGATATGTGTCACAATTGCTCAGCTACAGGGAAGTTTATGGATGGGGAGAAAAAGTGAGAAAAAAGGGGCACTGCTCATCCTTCATGATATTTTTTCTGCTTGAGTGTTCAGTTTAACAATGTGAAATGGGTTACAAAAGTGTAACTACATATGCCATGTAATGCATGTCTGAAGATTCTAAATAAATGGTTGTGCTTTTGCGGAATTGCAGAATTTTTAATCACTTATCCTTATTCAGTAACCATTTTAATTATAGACTCCAATAACATTAATTACATGCTACTAGTAACTACACACAAGATACTTAAACAGGATCAAGATCAGTTTATGAAAATTCAGCGAACAATTTACCTGCATCCCTACAACATGAACAATTTATCTACACACAGAATTTATGGAATGTGCTAATTCTTATTTAACATCGCATCACATATTTAGTTTTCCCTTGCTTGTATAATGACTTCTACTCTGGGAAGGCATTTCACTTTTGAATGTTGCTGTGGGTATTTTATTCACAGCATAAAAAGACCTTCTACTGTATACAGTATAACTGTGTTTCCAACTTGGCAACAAGGGAAACAGTGTGCATATACTGTAACATAGCCAAAATGGTGATGTTAAATTACAGATGCAGCCATCTTTACAGTGTAATATTTAAACAAGCAGCAAAAATATAACACATGACAGCAACTTCCACTCCTTCCCAAAGTAATGAAAGGTATGACTATAGAGAGAGGGCTTTACTGCATCTTTTCATCCAGGACAATTTTAAAGAGTCATTGGAGAGTAAAACTTGCCAAAAGCTTGCAAGATTATGTGGTTGTACTCATTTCAGCCCCTAATACTTCCTTTACTAACTTAATTTCCGTACTGGGTAAACTGACTAAAATGACATGTTTTTGCCTCTAACATCATGACAAAAAATCATGAAAAAAAAAACGAAAAAAAAAAACAAAACTATTTTTCTCACACACACGAATATGCTCCTTCCCCTGTAGATCCTGAATAAAGCTTAGTGAATAGGTACATATTTAGTACATATAAATAAATTGTTCATTCATTCATTCATTCATTCATTCATTCATTCATTCAATCTTCAGAAACTGCTTTAGCCTGGTCAGGGTCTATGGCAGGGATCTTCAATACAGCTCAATTTGGTGATTCTTCTGAACAAGCACAGCTGATTCAACTAATCGGTTAATTACTAGGTTCAAAGGGTGTGCTACAGTAGGTGTTGGCGAATTACAGTACAAACTCTGCTTGAATTGGCCTTCTCTTAGATCCAGGTCTAAGGTAAAATTCCCATTTTTTAACAAATTGATTTTTTGTCTGGAGGAGTGTCATGTGTAGTCAACTTTCTGATTTTAGTTTTGGGATATTAGTTTCAGTTGGTATTAAAATATTCATTAATTAAGATTATTATTATTACTTTTTTGCAAAGCGTTGTCTGCTTTAAACTGTTCTAACAAACCACCAGCAGGGAGTTCTTTGCTATTTTTCTGGTACGATAGTACAAGCTAGCCATTGTAGCTCAGTCTATATATTCTTGTAAAAATTATACTACTATAAGTTTTGCATATTAATTAATATCACTGAACGTGCAGATTTCAGTTAGCTGGAACACTTGGTAATGTCTCATAGCATGTGTACTATCAATATGGGGTGAGGGGGTATGAGGGGAATCAGCACCATCACCAAAAAGGTATAATTAAAGTTGAACTTATTACCTAAACTTAAGTCACGTTAGAAAAGTTAGAAAAGTATATGCTTGAGTATACATTATGTGTAAATGTTGTAAACTTTGAACTAGTTCATATTTAAATTTTATTTTGTACTGCAGCTGACCTTGAAGTAAACTATCGGTGAACTTACAGATACGACTTCTATCTCACTTTTTAGTTAATAAAACTATAATTTCAAGTAAACTCTCAGGAAAATACTAGTTTAGCAGTTTTATACAAAAATTCTACATGCAAGTAATCTTCAAGTAAATGTAACATCATAAATGTAGTTTTCTATTATTATTATTATTATTATTATTATTATTATTATTAGTGTTAGGTTTATGTTTAGGTTTCATTTTTTTAATGTAGCTTAATATACCTAAAATATACCTTTAATTAAATAGTAAGTAGACTTGAAAGTAACTAATATGACTCTTACCAGTGGACTACACTCACTCACCATCTATACCGCTTAATCCTGTATTCAGGGTCACGGGAGGGCCTGGAGCCTATCCCAGGAGACTCAGGGCACAAGGCGGACCTGGACCCTGGAGGTGCAAGACAACAGTGCTAACCACTACACTACCGTGCCGCGTGGACTACACTAAATAATTAAAAATACATATTCAGGATTAACAACATGTTCATTTTCTTTATACATCAAATTTTGCACTGATACCAAAATACAATAACTGAAATTAACACTTCAGTTGAAACACACACACACACACACACACACACACACACACACACACACACACACACACACACACACACACACACACAGTATGAACAAAGGCTTGATCTGTTGAGATTTTAATTTGGTTCATGAAGCCTCTCCAAAATCAGTCAGGCTACCCACAAACAGGTTGTACCTCCTTACCAATTTCTCCCCTGCAACAGGGGAACCTTTAAGTCCAACCAACTGTTCAACTAAATGGAAATCTTTCAAATATTTTTTTTTTGCAATGGTTTGCTTGGTGTATCACAAGTACAGTGTTGTAGTGAGTGTTTTATGAATCACCTAACAACACTGCCTCAGGGATATACAACACAATTCTGTTATTTATGATTCTCCTTAATGCACTTACTGTATTTCAGTATCATCAATCCACTGTCATACTGTTCAAACACATGGCAGCATGACTGCACACACACCTAAGAGGGAATGAGTCCACTTAGAGAAACATAAAATATACAAAACAAACAACATAACCTAAAATGTTAAACTTTTTCACTATTTAAACTGCAAAAATGCCCGCTTTAATGTGTCCCTACACCACATTAAATATACCATAATTATTATTCGTATAAAGCAGATTTTAATGAAAATAAATCATGTAACAAAAAATATAAAAGAATGACATCATTATTCATAGCAATTAAAGTAATTGTGGTCGGAAGTGGGAGCAGATGGTAACATTAAGTGTTAAGCTTCAGTTCCCACTCATTTTAAAGATGAAGAAATGCTCTTCAATCAGACAAAGATGGGAACATTAGGAAAGCAAAAATAAGGAAAGGTTATTAGATAAGTAGGAGAGGCATTTCAACAGTGGAGAGACCTTCGTGAGTTAAAAGGGATGAAAATGGATTATGAGGTTGCTCTGTTCCGGCTTGCCAGGTAATTTTAACATAAGACCATGTTATTTTCTCCTCAAGTTTATGCTAGTTATTCTCAGTCTGTTAGCTTTGCAGCACCGGCAGCTTGCTAACAAGGTTTCCTGGCAGAAAGTGTTTCCAATATTTTAAACCATATTTTTGCTTCCTTTTTATTTTATTTCCTTTTTACTACAGTGACTTACAGCAGTAAAAAATGAAAGGTTCTTAAGGTTAGAATTCAAAATACATGTGTGGCGTATGCGAGAGAAATTATACATGATGGAAAGTAGGAGTATAAACTTTGACTCATACCCAAACTGCCTGTGTCCAATTGATCTTCATATATCATGATCTATATATTCCCTGCCTGTCAGTAAAGAGGACATAAAGTTTGTGTGCTGAC
The DNA here is from genome assembly GCA_011419295.1 of Clarias macrocephalus. Classification (NCBI taxonomy): domain Eukaryota; kingdom Metazoa; phylum Chordata; class Actinopteri; order Siluriformes; family Clariidae; genus Clarias; species Clarias macrocephalus. The sequence goes on along the minus strand of JAAGKR010002299.1, from coordinate 7,888 downwards.
TGTTTATTTGTTCATTTTGTGATGAAATCCGTTTAATGAGCGATTTCACATGCACAAACCAATGTTATTGAATCCTGTTAAACAAATTTTACATGGAACTGAGTTTACTGTAACTGATGTAGTCCATCACAACAAAACAAAGAGAAGCTCTTGAGAAACCACTTGCAGCTTGAGAAAATGCTGCAGCATTGTGTGTGAGGCATTCTCGTGCAGTACAGAGTGCAGCTCACCCATGGTGTATAAACGATCCTGGTTGTTTCAGTTTTAAACAGCTTATGGACATAGCTGTGGTTTTGTTTTTACATTCACAATGTTAGGAACTTAAAAGGTGGGGATGGGGATTGGTTGGGGATGGCAAACTATATAGTGAGGGAGGCAGCTGCTCCCTTGCCATGTGTGGATCTGCCCCTTCTGCTGCGTAGTCCACTAGTTGGTCAGATAGCGCTAGCTTTTAGGCTAGAGTTAGCATTTAGACCCTGCCTGCTTGAAGTGCCTCCCCTCCCTGATCCCTGGCATTGGGTGATGCACCAGATAATTGTAGTGCTCTTGTAGCTTTTCTAACAGCATCAACTTGTAGATAGATTTTTGTGTTATTTCTGAAGTATAACAGGGTCAGTGACATAGTCTTGTGTGGTTTTGTGTTGTTTTATGTAGCACGTTGGTTATGGGGGCATGTTGTTTCATTTCACTTTGAGAGTCTTCCATTTTTACTGCGACAATGTGGGAGGTGAGAGAGGGGGTTGTATTTTTTATTTGAATTCAGATATTAACAACATTTCTTCAAGATTGATGACTCTATCTTGAATCCTAAAGCAGCATGCTCTTTTTGCTTTTTCCTTAGATTTTTTTTGTGATGAGGTTGAAATATATTTGGTCAGGCCACCAATATACACCATTGGGCAACCCAATAAAATGACATCCATTAAAGAATAGTCAAAATCAAGAAACTGCTTTTTAACATGTGTATTATTAGAGAATAATAATATGTGTATTGTTAGAGAAAATGTTAAATTTATTTAATTTTACACTATTTTACCCCAAATTACAAGACAGCTATACTTGAACTTTAAGTATAAAGCAATAATACTTAATAATATTTTAAAGTATATATTCAAAATATTAAGTATAAGCCAAAACATTATAGGCCAAAGTATTTTTAAACTATTCTGTATACTTGTTATATTTTTAGTAGATCTGATAACTCTGATAACTATATATACAGTCTTATGCAAAAGTTTAGGTACCCCTTGATAAATAAGGTTTATTTATATTAAATACGTATAAAAAGTTGTTAATACAGTCTCTCTTGGAAATGGAAAAAATGAACAATATTTTCACCAAACTTTGGTGCATAGTTACCGTTTATGTTATAAATTGAACAAAGATAAAAAATAAAAACATTACATAATCCTACATAATCACTCACTCACTCATCATCTATACCGCTTAATCCTGTATTCAGGGTCACGGGGGGCCCTGGAGCCTATCCCAGGAGACTTAGGGCACATGGCAGGGTACACCCTGGACAGGGTGCCAATCCATCGCAGGGCACAGACACACACACATACACTCTCTCATTCACACACTATGATCAATTTGGGAATGCCAATTAGCCTAACCTACATGTCTTTGGACTGTGGGAGGAAACCGGAGCACCCGGAGGAAACCCACCAAGCACAGGGAGAACATGCAAACTCCATGCACACAGAGACGGGAATCGAGCCTGGCTGGGAATCGAACCTGGTCCCTGGCGATGCAAGGCGACACTGTTAACCACTACACCCCTATATAATCAGTACTTGGTAAGTACTGGCAGATATCATGGCTTGCAAACCCTTTTTTTAGCCAGCTAAACGTCTTTCAATTCTTGTACTTGGGATTTTCTCCCTTCCTTGCAAAATGAAGTAATTCGGTAATATTCTTTGGTCGTCTTGCATGCACAGCTCTTTTAAGATCTACCCACAAATGTCCAATGATGTTTAAATCAGGGAACTGTGATGGCCATCCAAAACCTTCAGCTTGCGTCTCTTGAGGTATACCATAGTGGATTTCCAGGTGTGTTTAGGAGCATTGTCCTGTTGTAGAAGCCATCCTCTTTTCAGCTTCAGCTTTTTTACAGATGGTGTGATGTTTTGTTCCAGAATTTGCTGGTATTCAGTGGAATCCATTCTTCCCTCCACCTGTGCAATGTTTCCTGTGCCACTGGCTGCAACACAACTCCAAAGCATGATAGATCCACCCCCATGCTTAATAGTTGGAAAGGTGTTCTTTTCATGAAATGCTGCTTCTTTTTTCTCCAAACATGCCTTTGCTGATTGTGGCCAAAGAGTTCTATTTTAACTTCATCAGTCCACAGCACTTGTTTCCAAAACGCATCAGGCTTCTGTAGATGTTCTGTTTCATACTTTTGATGTTGGATTTTATGATGGGGATGCAGGTAAGGTTTTCTTCTGCTGACTCGTCCATGAAGGTCTTGTCTGTGCAAGCATCACTGCACAGTGGAACAGTGCACCACTACTCCTGAGTGCTAAATCTTCCTGCAGGTTTTTTGCAGTCAAATTGGGGTTTTGTCTTTCTGAGCAGCATATGAGAAGTTCTCTCCAAGAGTTTTCTGGGTCTTCCAGATCTCATCTTGGCCTCCACAGTTCCCCAGAACTGCCATCTCTTAATTCCATTTCTCACTGTGAAAACTGAAGCTGACAATGTTTTGCTATCTTCTTGTAGCCTTCTCCTGCATTATGGGCACCAATAACTTTCATTTTAAGAGTCTTGCACAGTTGCTTAGAGGAACCCATGGTTGTTGATTGTCCGCAAATGTGTGTACAAGGTTTGAGGAATCAAAGTATTTGTAAAGCTTTGAAATTGTGTCACGAAACAACCGGAGGCGGACCAGAAGACTAGCAGTTAGCCCTTGTAGCGTGGATGGTAAACCCAAACGCGGAAGTAGCGCGAGCAGGCAGGATAACCACGCAAACTATTATTAGAACTCTCTCACGCAGAGAGCAAGACTTTACACAATGGGTGAAGTGATGAAGGGTTTGAGTTGGGAGGTGTGGAATACCGAATGGGTCCGGAGCGCCGCAGGCAGCTGGAGCCAGTAGGTGACAGAGTTGATCCGGAGGGTGATGCGGCAAGGGCCGATGAACCTGGGTAAAAGTTTACGGGATTCTGTATCGTTGATAGCAAGACCTTGACAATGTGTCACCTACATGACACATGCCGGGGGAGGGTATCGGCCTTGGTGGTTTTGGATCCCGGGCGGTACGACAGATGGAAATTATAGTGTTCGAAGAAGAGAGCCCACCGCGCCTGCCTCGGGTTGAGTTTTTTTAAGTTACGAATGGTGATCAGGTTTTGATGGTCGGTCCAGATGATGAATGGCTCTCTGGCGCCCTGGAGCCAGTCACGCCATTCCTCCAGGGCCCACTTTATGGCCAACTGCTCGCGGCAACAGCGGGAAGCTCTCGTCTGGTGAGTTCATCCTTTATATGGGAAGTCAGTCCCTTGTAGTAGGCCGTCCGGAGGGCGAGTTCTCCCGAGGTGGTTTACACGGCTACAGTCCAGAAGTTGGCTGTATAACGGCTCACGGACGACCCCCCACGGACGTCCCCCCCCCGCCGCAGATGATTGAGGACTATAGAGCGGAGAGCCGCGACCTCACCTCACAGGTGTTCAATCAGCTTTGTATGTCCGTTCACCACATCGCAGAGGTGAGCGTAATCCGCTGGGTTTACTGCAGGCTCAGTCATTCTGTCACGAAGCAACCGGAGGCGGACCAGAAGACTAGCAGTTAGCCCATGTAGCGTGGATGGTAAACCCAAACAGGATAACCACGCGAATTATTATTAGAACTCTCTCATGCAGAGAGCAAGAGTTTACACAATTAAACCTGTGTTCTAACAACACACACTCAATCAGGAATATAACCCGAAATGGTGAGTATTCACGAAATTGAGGAGATAGTGTCGGAGACGGCATGGGTAGACTCAATGACTGAGCAATGCTTTTTATGCTTTCTGAATCGCGACTGTGCTACTTCCGGGTCCTAGTGCCAGTCGCGGTGAGAGTGCGCATGACAAATTGGCATTTTCTAATGACAGCTGTTGTCATGCATCAGATCCAACGAGCTGATTAAGGTCTGAAACCTTGTAAAAAGAGTCTGAGACTCTGGGACTCTTAGGGTCTCTTAGGTGCCATAATAATTTTTTAAATTTTATTTTTGTTCAATTTATGGCATAAGAAGTAACTATGCATCAATGTTTGTTGAAAATATTGTGCATTTTTTCCATTTCCAAGAGCGACTGTGTTAACATCTTTTCAATTTAAAAAATCACCAAAATCTGTTATTTATAATCTGATAAATAAAAATTTATATAAACGTATATGAACTTATTTATATAAACTTTTGCATATATATAAAAACTATCTATTGCACAAGTGGAGCTCCAAGATCTCTTCTGTGCAGTCGTTACTGCAAGGGGGTGATTTTTAATTGACCAAAAGACTTCAAAACAGTAGGATTAAATGCTGCCATGATGTCCATTCATATTCAGTGGCACATAGCGTGAGTTAAAAGCTTGTTCTTCTATCTTGCTTCTAATTCTACAGTATATCCACTGTCTTTCCACCTATTCATTAAGTAGTCACATTGCAACTTTCTCTGCACTGACTGAGGGATGGCATCATGTTACAATATTAGCAAATTCATGAGATGCAGCAGCGTAGGGGCTTGCTGCAAAACATTAATCCTGAAACGAACACTCTGATGCTCTGCAGGTCCTTCTCTCCTCAGATCTAGTGCTACAAATTAGGAGCATAGAACAGGAAGTTAGCATTTCCCATAATATTAATTAAAATCCTGCTTTTTGATAAACAGTGCCTACATTTAGTCACATTTGTTTCAGCCATGTGAAAAGAGCCAAAGTATGAGCTCACATTCATTAACGAAAGAAATACAAACCAAAATAAGTACAAAGGGAGCATTTCGCAGCTAGCTCATAGACTGTGTGGGAGTGATAGATAACAAGACTATCAAGCTAATGAGGAAACTCAAGTTAGTAGCACTGGAGTTTCAAATGTATGACTCGGAATGTATGAAATATTCATGACAGCCATAAGGAGATGAAAGGAGATTGTAAGGCATGACGGTAGGCTATCATCAGCCTTGGAGGATAGGTTCCATGCACATAGCTCCAAAGTCAATCATATATAGGCTGCAAGGAGAAAAATGGCCGAAACTTCTACATATATCTCACAGATATCAGACACTTACTCACTGACTCCTTGTCTAAACTGCTTTATCCTATATACAGGGTCGCTTGGAGCCTATTCCAGGAGACTTAGGGCACAAGGCGGGATACACCCTGGAATCCAATCCATTAGACGTCACACAGACACATCAATATTGTAACATTATATAAAAATATAATTTTTGTTGTGACTTAATAACATTTCACACCTCTGGATTATGTTGTAATGCAATTTTATCATGTACAATGATCTCAGGTTACTTCCTGGAGTATTACATGATTCTTTTGTGCTAGCATTTGAGGTGGTGAAATGTTGAAGTTTCTCTATAATCAACAGGTGGCGTGCTCTAAATTATCTACACATTGCCAGGTGTCCTGTGTGGTAGGAGAAAATTATTTGCTAAATTTGTGTAGAATTGTAATTATAATTTGAAATAATCTGAAAAAAAAAATGACTTAAGATTTTTAAAATTGTGATATAGAATCTCAATACACACTAATTGCACATAGGTATAAAAATATAATATACTATATGCATAGTTGTAATATTTAATGCGTAACTGCTTTTCGTTACCCACTTTCAACAACAGTGCTTGTTAGCTTTTGCTTACTCATACCTATATTTAATCCCCCTCCTCCCCATTACAGCTTGGTTCTCTTTGCCCATCCTCTTTACTTTGTCCCAAAGTATTATCTCTGCTCTTCTTCCATTTCTGTAGCTGCCCATGTTTATGAGGAGTGTGATAAATAGGCCTGGGCTCTGGAGGCTTCACCCAGTGAAAGAGATGAACGTGGGTAACGCCACCTCAGCTTTTTAGCACCCTCTCTAAGGGCTGAGAACATGAGGGCCAGCTCATGAACAATATATGAGGATGAAAAAGAGACTAGGGTAAAGGAAAGCGGATGTGCATTGAGGGAAGAAGCTCTTAGTAATGCACAAGAATTTGTCTCTTTGCCTTCTTCCTGTCTCTGGAGACCATCTATGTTGCATTACAGATGTATTATATACCAGATAACAATAAGGCAATGTGTAAAAGTGAAAACATGATCAGTGATTAAAGATAATCCATACCATCTCTCTTTTTTGTATCATTATGCTGTACATGCAAAGAGTACTTACAGTGTAAATAAGAATACAGAGACATCTGTTTTTTTAAAAAAGGTTTTTAAAGATTTTGAAGGTATTGTACCTCAGTTTCTCACAATTTAGTTGTCAATTTGCAGTAACATAATTTTCACTCACAGTATCTCATAACAACTAGCAACCTAGCAAAGTAAAGACCAACAAGTAGCAGGCATAAGGTCATAAGGCGGGACCTATCACTAGTAATCATCTAGTAAGATGACTCTATAGTCTCTGTAATGCCTCATGTAAAAAAATAGTTAGAAAGGACATGTTCCCTTTCAAAAGCTACACTCAATGCTGCGTGAAAACGCTATGGGAACATCTCTTTGTTGCCCGGTTGTGAAGCCTGTGCATGTCAAACCCGCCGAATACCTTCGGCTTATAACCTGTGCCAGGCATGACGTGACCGAATAAGGTGCACCTGCAGGTTATAAATAGGAGTGAACTGGAAACATCCTCAGATCTTTTTGTCTTCAGGACCGCTTTGTGTTTGCGTGTGTGTGTGCAACAGAATCACGGTAGGAAAGAAAAACTTTACTTACCGATAATGGTTGGTTGGAAAGCTATTAAGGCACTTCGCTTTCTTTAAAGAGAAACCGCGAGCCGCGGCGCATTCCTGGGGCTCGCGTGCGTATGAGACAGGATTTCCCCCTTTCTCTCGCGCTCTCCCCGGATCAGGAAGTGTTTAGCGTCTGCTTCTCAAGCGCTCTCCGGCGCTTCTTATGAGCGAGGGAAAGAGACTTCCTCACTTGCTTCTATGGAGATAGCACGCCGATCGGGCAGACGCGCATAAGACAGGGTTTTTCCCCTTTCTCTCGCGCTCTCCCCGGATCAGGACGTTTTAGCGTCCGCTTCTCAAGTGCGCTCCGGCGCTTTTTGTGAAGGGACCGAATAGATTTCCTTTCTCGCCGCAAAAATAAATAAAATAAAAATCCCCAAGCGCTCAAAGTTAGACGACAGGTTTCTGTCAGGTGGCCAGGGGAGTGGCCTCAACGAGGGTTCCCCCTCCCCCCCTTTATTTTTTTGGTAACCTCTATGATGAGTTAACTCTTTCATGGAATAAGCCTTATTCATCCCGTTTTATGATGATACCCCAGATTGAAGAGACGCTTGTGAGCTATCTCTCTCCTGGGAGCTCATCCTCCCTGAAAAAGCCTACATTGCCCACCAAGCCGTGTAGACTGACATCTTCGTTGGTGGGGAAAGCTTTTCAGGCAGCGGGTCAGGCTGGTGCTGCTCTGCACACCATGGCAATTTTTCAGGCATACCAAGCTCACCTGCTAAGAGTTCTGAGCACTGGCGGGTCTATTGATGGCGCCTAGCCACAGATTTATTTCTCTGTGCCACCAAGCAGACGGCCCGTGCTATCGGCCGTTCTATGGCTGCCGCGGTCGCCACGGAGAGACATCTGTGATTTAATCTCACGGGCATCAAGGTCAGGGATCGTGTTTTCCTCCTTGATGCTCCCCCCCCCTCGCCTTTCAGCTGTAAACAAGCCGCCGCCACTAGGTTT
>JAAGKR010002298.1:71977-98035 GCA_011419295.1 Clarias macrocephalus | reverse complement strand
TTCTTATTAAATTTGTAAAACTCGTCAAACTTTCAACTTTAAACAACTTTTAAATTTTATAACTGCTTTAAATATAGTGACAATTTTGACTCCATGTCGTTTTATTTATTTTTTGCATGGTTTTATTTAGAATGACAGGTTTAATATAACTTTTTTGGCGACGTCTAATAACTTTTCTTACCTATTGTTATCACATAATTTCCATAAGTAATTAATAAAATAAATCAATTAGGGATAAGGTCTAAAGCAACACACATGAGAATAAAGAAAAGGGTCTCAGATGCCACAAAGATTTTGGAGAAGCTAATTAAGGCAAACAGTTAATAGACGGTTTGCACAATTATTAGGCAAGTTGTATTTTTGAGGATTAATTTTATTATTGACCAACTGCAGTACTCTCTGTCAATCCAAAATGTTAAACCTTAAACCTGAATATTTAAGAAAGTAAAAGTGAGGTCTTGGCTTTCTTAGGAGAATATCTGTGTGTGCACAAGTATTGGGAAACTATTTATGTGCAGAATTCTATCCCATCTCCCTAGATAATTTTCATCAGGTAAAGTGAGTAACAACTCAAAATTTACAAATAAACATTCCTGAAATTTCAATGTGCAAAAATTTCAATTAGCAGTGGTGTGGTGCACTTCGCTGCATGCGATGGAGCATTGTTCTGCATAAATATTATCGTCTTCTTGAAAGATGCAGGCTTTTTCCTGCACCACTGCTTAAAAAAAATCTAAAAACTGGCAGTAGCTTTAGAAGTTGATTTTGTGTCCATCTTCAACCTGCAACTTGCTCATTTATAATAATACAACATTGGGCTGAAATGATTCCTCGAGTAAATTGAGTAATTCGATTACAAAAAATGATCGAGGCTTCGTTTAACTGCCTTGAAGCTTTGTTTAATTTTTTTTAAAAAGCTAGTGTTATGTTTTGTGCAATTCTTTGTTGACAGCACGCTTTTGACACAGCGCACTTCCGGGAGCAAGCCACCAGTAAACACCAACAAAAAAGAAGCGCTTACATCACCCACAAAGTGGAAGGAGTCACAAACAGTTAGAAAACGAACGAGAAAAGTCTTTAAAATAAGAATGTATGGCGCTGTACTGCACTTAATTAATCTCAGGGAACTTTAATACCCCTATCTCACCTACGCCGTATCGCGCGGTGGCCGAAAGTACGGTTCTTTATGATTCACCCCGGGTTTTGGCACTGCTATTACGTTTCCATCTTTCTGCGCGAAAAATTAAATATTTTACATTTTTTGGCGGACCTTGCAGAACTTTGCGGAACGTCGGCGGGCAGTCGCAGAGTCTCACGGTGCCCCACACCGCATCTCACTGCGAGTCAAACCACATAGGTGAGATAGGGGTATAAGCTATTCCTTGAATTGTGAATAATGTTTATTTTTGATAAAATGCTGTATGCATTTAAAAAATATAAGTAGATTTTTCTAAAAAGAAAACCAATTAATCTTTATTTCTCATATATTTTACATTGCTGTTTAATTAAGCAAAAGTGCATTTTATCCGATTACTCGATTTTAATTTTTGGTAGAATATTCGTTTACTAAAATATTCGATAGCTACAGCCCTAATACAACTTTAAAAATACCCACAACACCCCATCTCCACCTTGGTGGCTTCAAAGTTGAAGTCTAGCAACATGCCTTAAGTCACTCTCATCTCAGCAGTCCATACAACTTCTGAAAAATCTGTCTTCAGATATTTCTTGGAACAGTCTTGATGTTTCAACTTGTTCGGTGGTGGTTGGGTTTGAGGATTCCTTACCTTGACCATGTCTCTGAGCACTGAACACCTTTTACTTCTGGGCACCGCGGGTAGGATGCAGTTCTGGAATATGACAACACTGGAGGATGATGAGTTTCTGATAGCTTCACGTTTGGTTCTTCTCAAATCTTTACCAATTAATTTGCATCAAAATGATTGATGTTTTTGTAATCACATCCAATATCTTGATTTTGATCTCTATTTCCAGAGAGCTGCATCTGAAAGCCTTTTAACAACTTTTGACTTTTTAGGGTCAGTTAAATTACTTTTTTGGCCCATTTTGCCCGAGGAAACGAAGCTACCTAATAATTATGCACTTGATGTAGGATGTTGATCTCCTTAGGCCACACCCTCCCTCACTATACAAATACACATCACCTGATGTGCTTAAGTCCAATAAGCATTCAAGTTTATAGTGCTTGGAGTTGAAAAATATGCAAGTCATGATTTGGTCAAAATACTCACTTGCCTAATAATTGTGCACAAAGTATATAAACGTACAAATTTCCCCTTTTACACTTAATTGCTGATTCAATTCTTTGAAATATTTAAAATCTATTTGAATGTCAGTATTCCGTATTTAATTCCTATTCTATTCTATTTATATTGCACCTATATTAATCATGTAAAATACATTTATAACAGAATGGGATACAATATCATTAGCATGCTAGGTTAGGGGACATGGAAATTTTTTTGTTTGATCTTCACCATCACCTTTAAAAAACATTACAAAAATTTTTTTTTAAATAAATATCTAAAACTAATGTTTACGCTACAACAGTAATTTTTATTTCTTTGAAAGACAAAATTTAAACTGAATGAATAACAGCAGTGTTATCCCTTTTCAGTGTATATACAATTATCTTCTTGTTCTTCCTACTTCCCCTTGCTTCTGTCCGTTTTCTCTATTCGTACTGCATTACCAATACAAATTCGTTGTGTGTGCAACTATACTTAAAGAACCCGATTCTGAAGGAAAAATGTCAAAAAAGAAAGATTACCAAGCTGAAGTGAGATGGGGCCTTTAAATCCGTTACTTCACGCTTCTCTCCAAGTGTGTCAACTTCAGAATCTGTATAAATAAAAGATAAGTTTTATCTGTACATTGGTCAGAACTCACTCTTTCAATTACATTTTCATGTTTCACACACAAAAACAGTCTCAAGGATTTTTCTGTCCAGACAGAATTTGTCACACAAAAGTCACACATCACGCAAAAGTGGCTGGACTGAATGGAATGAAACTTTGGCAGTAATTTGTATTTGCCTGAAGTTAAATCTGCGCCATAAATGAAATCAAAATGTTCAGTAGAAGTGAACGGTTTAGTTATGAAACAAGCACCAATGTTCATCAACGTATGCAGCTTTGGTTATTTACTTGCGTTACGTTTCGTTCTCATCCTGTGGTTCACCTCCAGCAAAGAGAAATGACGTCTTTCAGGAAAGCCCTTCGGCGAAGCGTTAGTTGCCTGGTTACCGTTGGCTTCGTTCTGAAACTTTTTCTGAGGGTTTCTTAGTTGCAGGACTTTGGAGTTCTGGCACAAAGTCTCGTTGCATGTTCTCTAAAAGCGGATGATGTCAGGCGGCGTAGCGGCTGCAAGGGTCGAAATAGTTTAAAATAGAGTCTCTGCCGTATGCCTCTTTGTTCACTGAAAGCCAACGGGACATCCTGTGTCCTGGGGTGAATGAGAGTGCCAGTGGTCTGAGCTAGGGAGGGTTTTTCCTTCACTCAAAGGTGTAAAACTGCCTCATTTGTTTATCAAATTGCCAATTTACACCGTAGGAGTCGAGGTCTCCTGGACTTTTATGGCTCCCGGGACAGCAAACTCCCTTTCCAGTTTCAGTTTCCCGCTTCTTGATATCAAAGAGGATGCAATGTCTCAGAGGATAAGATTAGCGAGATGGCGCCATGCAGGCTGCTTGAATAGACCCTGGAATGTAATAGATTGATTGCTCTCTTTGGGAGATCTCTCTTGGGATTTTATATCTTAGCGGAAATAAGGCGCTAGATACTCAACCTTACAGGTAAAACTACATGGATTACGTTCTGAGAATGTAATAAACAAAAAATGATAATGTTTATCTTTTCTTTTTTTGCAACAGGTAACAAATTTTTACTGGTAGAAAAAAGAATTATATAACTTCCTATAATAATAAACACAAACTTTGCGCATTTCAATTTTTTTCCAGTTACCGTGTTGTGTCGAAGTTGGTTCTACTATCGAGATGCATTTTTCATGTGACAACAGCGCAGGGAGCGTGCATTCAGAGAAAGCCTTGTCCACAAGAGGTGCGCATGTACCACTAAACTTCTATGAATTCTACAATTGACTGTCACAATTTTTTTTACCCGCTTTCATACAGCTTGAAAACGAAATTAAATACATTGTTGTATTGTTTTTATTTTTTTGTGTTTTGCGTTGTATTGTTTTTTTATCACTCTATACACTACCCATGATTTATTTTATGCTATGTTACAAATAGAATAATTTTCTTTTTGATGGAATATTCTAATTTTATATTTTATTAAAGGGGAAAATTTATCTGATGAATAATGCTAGCATGAATTCTAGCCATTAGGATGTGTTTCTGCTGTTATAATGAACATATTGAGAATGATGAAAATTATGGGAGTCACGTGACAAAAGAACGAATGACTCAAGACTTGGAAGAGTCATTGAGAACCGTTTAATTCTGTTTCCTGTACAATGCAGCTGAGGACATATAAACAGAATGAGCAACTCACGGTCATATCTTCTAGTCTGAGCAAAAAGTCGTTCTTTTGAATCTACTGCACTTCATAGAGTCTATGGGAGTCCGATGACAAAAGAACGAACGACTTGGGAAAACTCATTGAGCAGAATCGTTCAATAGTGTTTACTGTGTACTGCACTGCATAGTGTCTATGGGAGTCACGTGACAAAAGAACGAATGACTCGGACTTGGAAGATTCGTTGAGAACCGTTCAATTATGTTTCCTGTACATAACCTACAGAGGTTTTGAGATGACTTGTGCATGCGTGTCTACCTAAGAAGACACAAAGGAAGAATACAAAGAAACAGTTTTCATCGCTTTAGGGTTAACAGAGTCTTGGCGAGTTTCTATACATCTGTTTAGATCGTTTCTAAATACAGAGAAAAAAGGTTTAGCACCAGTAAATTTTTGTTAATGGATATGATATTTAGCTAGTAGTAAACAAATTAATTATGTAATATTTCCTTTTGAGTAGCCAAAAAATCCTAATAAAACAGAAAGAAAAGTCACTTTCAAAATGAGATTGAATAAATATTAATAATTGTGTCCAAAAAGTCTCTGTGTAGGAACACAGCCAAAACAGGTGAAAAAAACGTTCACACAGACGACAAAAAGAACAATTCACTTCAATGTCTGACTTATATTTCCTAAAAAAGACTTTGAACGGATAACATTTGTGTATTAATTTCTATGTTACTTCTTTTATTTTATTCGTTAAAAGATACTTTTGAGGCAAGGACCATACTACCTCCCAGGGTAAATTCTCTACAATACCGTTCCAATATGATATCACACAAGGAATTGTAATGACCTTTCTCTGGAAGAGGGCTCTGATTTTATAATTTCTTTTCTGTTGCTCTGCAGAAAAACTAACTCCTCCGACCACGGTGTCAATTAGTTTCAAAGAATAAGAGCACGGCCAAGGAAATGTAGAGCCTTGTAACAGTAAACTCACCCCAGAGGGTATGGCATTAGAAACAACAGCATATTCATTAGCAGATATAGTTATATTGTATGTTTGTAAAAAGTCTAAATAATTATAAAGTCTGCCATGTGTGTTAAACAGTTGTCCAATTAAAAGAAAGTTATTTTTGAAGCAGTTATCAATGAAAAGTGATTTATTCTTGTAAAGGACATCCTTATTGTTTCATAAAAAAATATCTGTGTGGAGAAGAATTGTGTTCGTATATTAGAGACCAAGCCTAGGGATCTTTATGACGTTAAATTACAGAGTAGGAGAAAATTTATGCCACCCACTTTAGAGAAAATATAATTTGGGATAATATTCCAGAGAGAGAAGGGATGATTAATAAACTTCCTAAGCTAATTGAAAGTGGGTTTTATTTTTCCAAACAAAATTGTTTAATATAATATCAGCTTTTTTTAAGGTACCCTTATCCACTTACAAGGAAAGGTTGCGTAAGTAAGTCTTGATAGTCCTTCAGCTTTAGAGAGTATGATTCTTCCTCTTATTGAAAGATCTCTCTGTAACCAGGAATTAAGTTAATTTTGGGTTTTTATTATTAAAGGATCAAAATTTAGTTTACATCTTGTTTTGTGGTATTCATTAATTGCGATACCTAAATAAGTAACTTGATCTTTCACAGGAATATTACAAACGGACGGATTATTACAGCTTTTAATAGACATTAACTCACACTTGTTGATATTTAAATGGAGACCAGAAGCTCTAGAGAAGGATCAATTAGTTTTAAATTTCCGAAAGTTCCGAATTTTAACTTAATAGTATTTTAAACTTAATCCTTGGTATAATGACCACATACGCGCTTTAAAACAAACCGCTTGAAAATTTTAACGTAAATGGTGCCAAACTAAATTGTTAGTATTACAAATAGCTTGGAAGGAGAGCATCCTGAACTATAAAAAAGCTCTCAGTGATGCTAGATCAACGCATCTCTCCACTCCTATAGAAAATAAAAACAACCTGAGATTTTTATTTAATTAACTAAAAACAAGACCACTGCAAAAATCTCCACACCAACATCATGCAGTAGTGAGGATTTCATGAACAAAATCATAAATATTAGGGAAAAAATTCAGGCTTTGAAACCAGACAACTTAAGTAATGAAGATGAACTAACCAAATCACATTAGAACTTTACTTTACTCCCCTTGAAGCGAGGGAACTAATTTCACTCATCTCTTCTTCAAAATCGTCAACCTGTATATTATATCCTATACCGACACATTTTCTCAAACAGATAGCACCAGCAATAATAGAACCCCTGTTTAAAGTAATTAACTGTTCACTCAGTATTGGGCAAGTCCCCAAATCCTTTAAATTAGCCGTTATTAAACCGCTAATCAAGAAACCCAAACTTGACCCCAGTCAGCTATCTAATTACAGGCCGATATCAAACCTTCCTTTTATCGCCAAGATTAGGGAAAAAGGTAGGATCACAGCAGCCATGTTCACATCTACACAGAAATAGCATTAATGAACTGTATCAGTCAGGATTTAGCCCTCATCACAGCACAGAGACAGCACTTGTTAAAGTAGTAAACAACCTCCTAATGGCCTCTGATCAGGGTTGCGTCACTATACTTGTGTTACTGGACCTCAGTGCAGCTTTTGACACCACTGATCATAGTATTCTCCTTCACAGATTAGAAAAGGTAGTAGGAATTAAGGGAACTGCCCTCTTGTGGCTCTATTTGACTGATAGTTATTAGTTTTTAGATTTAGATGGTGACTATTCCTCATGTTCTCAAGTGGAGTTTGGTGTTCCACAGGGTTCAGTTTTAGGCCCACTGCTTTTTTCCCTTTACATGCTTCCTCTTCCTATTATAAAAGTTAGAACAAAAAGATGCTATTTCCTTAGGATTATCAAGAATTCTATCATCTGTACGAAGACGGTCAATAGAAGAATTTAGATAAATTTGACTTTTCCAGCCTGAAAAAATAAGCTGAACTTTGCTCTCCTTCTTCCAGCCATTTTTTCCTGGATTGAACATATGCTCCCTTAGCTTTAGATCTATATATTTCATCTAATTTATTTTGAAGTTTAGAGTACTCAAGCTTTTGATTCTCTGTCAATGATTCCTTTAATAAAAGATTGTTTCGTTGTGAAGGAGTATCTTCTACTAAAATTCTGTTTTGTTTCATTGTATTGCTTCCAAATTTTCTCAAGAATTTCCCTAATTCGTATTTCAAAAGCTCCCAATTGGATCTATAAGCTTTCTGTAATTTGGCTCTTCCCCAGTAAGACTGGATAAGGTCCTTAATTTGTTTCTTCACTATTTTGTGTTTAAGTAGGGAAGTAAAGCTTTTGGAGCATTGAGTGCTAAAATTGGGGATAGATTAACTGAAATACTGATTTATCATCTGACAATGGGCTATTGCAAATGTTAAAAGAAATTTTAATACTGCTTAAGGTTTTAGAACTGACAGTAGTCAATCCTGAATTACCTTGAACAGTTTTTGTTTCACCAGGTGTACTGTGTTACATCCGGAAGCATGTCTCGCCAGATGTCGACTAAGTCAAATTTATACATAAATGCAGTGAGATATGAGTTTGTGGATATGGCTTTCCTTGGAGGGTACCGATCAAGCACGTCATTCATTGTAATGTAAAAATCCCCACCTAAAATTTAAAAAGCAGTAGGATATTTACCTAATGCATATCTAAGTTTTTGAGCTGTCCTGTCAACTACCATCAGCAGAAAGTGTCCTAAAGGATCAGTACTGGTTTCCAAAATACTACCATTAAAGTTTTACTTCATAATCCCTACTCCAGCAGCATGTTCTGTTCCATGTGATAACTATATATTGTTGCCCCACTGTGACCTTCAAAATTTGGTATCTTTAGATGTAGAGTGACTCTCCTGAAAGAAACAAAAATCTAATTTGTGCCTTTTAGAAAACAAAAATAATGCTTTTCTTTTAAAATAATTTTTTAATCCCCTGGCATTCAGAGAAAATAGAGAAAGACACAAAATAAAATAAGAACACCTAAAGAACAAGGTATAAAAACAAGATATTAACTAGAACAGAAAAAACATCACTAGAATCACAGATAAAATATGTAAGAACCCTGCAATATAGAACAAGGAATCATAACATGAGTAAAGTCTTTATTATTTCTTTTTACCTCTTAGTCCCATTATTTATTCTTTCGTTTCTTCTTCAGGCATTTAGATTTTGTAATTACTTTTTCCAAACAAGCACACAGGCTCAAAGTCAACTAAGGATGGCCATGAGTACCACGAAGCATATCTGGTGTAGAAGAGCTGGTCCGCTACCTCCAGAGATACTTTACTGAATAAGTCGATTACTATTTTCCAAACATCTTCCCCTCTCTGCTCCTGAATACCAGCCACTCGAAGATTCCACCTCCTTTTGTAAGCGTCCATTACTTCGCATTTGTCACGTAACGCACAGTTTTCTTTTTGGAGTGTTTCCACCTCGTTCTGTAATCCGTTTACCTTGATTGATAACTCTTCCACTTGATTGCTCGTGAACTCAAAGGCCTCGGTCACACTGTTTAGCAAGCTCATGTTGTCTCTCACAGTTGCCTCGAGAGTGTGTATCCGATTCAGAATTGCCGTTTGCATATTTTCATCTCTCTGCAAAACTTCAAACAGTTGCGAATATGAGGCAGTCGAATTTTCTAGAGCCATTTTATCACTCATTTTTGTTTTTTGGAAGGCGATTTAGGAGTTTCAGGTAAAGGAACTTTAAATCCTGAGGCATCCGATGTGTCACTGACTTTGAATGCGGCATCCAGAGATTTCTTCGCGGTGGAACGCACAGCACCACGTGCAGGTTTATCTATTTCTATTGTACTCATTGATAAGTTATGAGAACGAAAGAATGAAAAAAGACTTACTCAAATCAGTAAAACTGTTGATATTTTGTGTCCTTTTATATAGTCAATCTTCCATTAAACACATATGGATGCTTTGGCACCTAAATGTTACTCAGTCGCCATCTTGGCCCCTCCTCCAGTTTGAATCATTTAAGTGATTTGGTTCGATTTGCATCACGTTCATCTAAAATGAACAAATCTTTTTTTGAGTCATTTAGTTAATTTCGTTCTTTTGACCAGAAATAAAATAAAATGTTAAATTTTCAATAAACATACCGCCAACACATCTACATCAAGGCCGGTTCTACGCAGGGGCAAGAGGGGACAGCGCCCCCTCAAATAAATATCTTACCCCCTCAAATCAAAATTTTTTAAATGTTGAGACAGCACATGTTAATATACTCACAAAATGAATATATTACAAGTTGATAAAATGATCTGCGGTAGCGGAAAAATCCGCCGAAAAAGGGACACTACACAATACGGTATTAGATTTCCCTCATGTCTCTGTCCCTCTGCTGTGCGTGTTCATTCACAGGCTGCAGCGCACGCACGCACGCGCACACACACACACCGTCCTCCCCTGAGCCCTCGGTAAACATCCAATCACGGTCCGTATGCAAATGAGTTAAGACGTAGCCTAACAACAAAAGAAAAACATATGATCTGTTCTATAGCCCATCTGCTTAAACTGTGTTTTTTTATTATTCATAAGACAACCTTTCAGTTTTGTAAATATTCTAGTTATAGTGACGTTTTTGAGAATTAGACCATCCAGCTGAGATTAATGTTATGTCCTTGATTGATAAAATCTGGATTAAGGATATTTTATTTTGTTTTATTTATTTAATTTTATTTTTTCAGTTTCCCCCCTGTGGGATTGCCACCTAATTGTGGTCAGAGGGTTTGCGTGCCTCAGTGACCTTAAGAGCTATACCAGCAGGAGCTTAGATTTCAAGTGGGACACCCAAGTTGGACAGGTCTGAAGGTAGAGGCCTGACATAGTGCAATCTACTTCTCCAGGCTTTGGACGCAGCTAACAACACAATTCAGCACTATAAGCACAGGGGAAAAAACAGTGCTTGAACATGATGTGTACACATGATGCCCCCTTCACATTTCTGACTGCCCCCCCAAATGTGCCTGTCTAGAACCGGCCCTGCTCTACATACACAATTTTTGGCTATAGTTCCAGTAATGGAAATATTACAATGCAGCTAAGGACATATTATGATAAACAGAATGAGCAGCTCACCATCATACTGTATCTTCTAGTTCGAATCATTCATTCTTTTTAATCTACTGCACTAAATAGCGTCTATGGGAGTCACATGACAAAGGAACGAATGACTAGGACTTGGAAGACTCGTTGAGAAGAACCGTTTAATTCTGTTTCCTGTGTACAGCACTTCATAGCGTCTATGGGAGTCACGTGACAAAAGAACGCACAGTGGGATGCTTTGCGCATGCGCGCCTAGTAGAAAATGCATGAATCGCTCTGAGACTACTCGTTCTTCTGAGTCACGTTAAAGATTCGTTTAAAAAGAAAGAATCGTTCATGAACGACCCATCACTATATTCACAACATCTTCGAAAACAATACCGGATTTAAACCCTGATATCCCTTCCGCTATCGTAACTCTATGCCTCCATACCTGATTATATTCCATTTCCAACCCCTAAAACACCACGACCCCGACATGTGGTAGGATTTTCTAATAAACTATCATTTAGCGCTACGGAAGTAAAATCTGATACGGTAGGATAAATCGTTAGAACACCGTACTTACGGCCCACAGCGCGCTGAGTCTGTGTAGGTCAAGGTAGGGGTGTAAATGAAGCAGTGATATACACACAAGGCTTCTAGTGTGTGGTTTCACGTCCGGGTTAGAGATGAGCGAATCCGGATTCATCGAGAAAAGCTTCCTGCATGGTTAAAAACATAAGAGACTCAAAATGGCCGTTATTGATTCAGCGGATCCGTCGGACTTGTAGCGTGTAGTGAAACAGCCGTATCCGAGGGAGTCATTGCGTTCATTAGTGATGGGTCGTTCATGAATGATTCGTTCTTTTTGTGATCTTTTCGATCTTTCACGTGACTCAGAAGAACGAGTAGTCTCGGAGAGTGATTCGCTCATTTTCTACTCCAACTTCAACCTCCGTAGGTTATGTACAGGAAACAGAATTGAATGGTTCTCAATGAATCTTCCAAGTCCGAGTCGTTCGTTCTTTTATCACCTGATTCCCATAGACGCTATCCTGTGCGGTACACAGGAAACAGTATCGGACGTTTTTTATTTTGTATTTATTTATTTTATTCTCAATAACAATTTACAGACTCAAAAATGGGGAAAACAGTTATTCATATGAAAAAAAAAACACACTTTTCCATAATTAAATTCCAGTTATACAAAAATATCCATGTGCATATATATAAATCTCCACAAATTAATTTAAATAAATATATAAATTAGGAAAATAAACAAGTAACTAAAAATATACAAAATGTTAGCATTCTTAAAATAACAAAGACTCATCCATGGTTTTACACAATTCACCAAGGGGTTGATTTTCTTTGGATAAGCATTTTAGAGACTCTATGTATTTTTTACATTCATTTTTAAAACAATTTATAGAGGGCTTACTGTTATTCCACTTACATGTATGCATATGATGTTTACCCATTGTAAGGATGATCTTTACCATCAATGACATTTCTTTTGAAAAACCATCTGCATAAATCAACACCTGAAACAAATTAAACGATGAAATATCAGTATTAGTGTCAATGTTTAGCCAGCTGTAGACATCCTTCCAAAAATTTTATGTTGCTGGGCAACAAAAAAATAAATGTTCAATGGTTTCAGGCATTTCTAAACAAAAAACACAGAGATCTACCTCAAAACGGAATCTTTTCCATAAGATTTCGGCAGCCGGGTAAACATTGTTAATAATTCTAAATTGCATATCCCTCATTTTAGGTAGAATTGGCCATTTAAGATAATTACAAAATTAATTTTTTAATACTTCATTATCCAAATGTTTTATTTTTGAAGGTATATTAAAGTCTGAAAATAACTTGCTTTTCAATACATTCCCTATTACTTTCTATCCTCAATATGTATTTCTCCAATCTTCAATTCAGGCAATTTACCTGATACATTTGAATAAGTAAGGGTATTTTGTATTAATTGTTTTAAAGGAGGAGGGATGGCTTTACACAGTGTATTAAATCCTCTAAAATAACATTTTATCTCAAATTTCTCCATAAATCAATTATGTTGAATAAATCTACAATATATAACATTAACATATAACAACAACATATCTTTTCATACCACTCTTGTTTGAATACTGTCTTCCTATTTATTGTAATAGTCCTGTTGTTCCACAAGGTAGAGTTGTGTGGTGTAAAATGTTGATTCAGTATAATTTTCCAAATATTACAAAATTTGTTTGTGGAATTTTGAAAGCTTAATCGGAAATTTAGAAACCTCAAAGTCACATTTCAGCAAAAAATCTAACACTCCAACTGTCTTGAATACACATTTTGGTATATGAATCCACATTGAATTAGGCTGTGTAAAATAAGTTTTAATCCATTTCAGTTTAAGTATTCCAACCGATGATTCAAATTCATAGGCTTTCAGACCTCCATTTTTATATTCTTTAATCATTTAAGATTTTTTAACATAATGGGTTTTGTTTTTTCATATGAAACTAAACAAAATAGAGTTCACTTTTGTTATCAGTTGAGGAGAAATACAAAGAGAGTAATATGGGTAAATTAGTTTAGATATTCCTTCTGCTTTAGTCAAGAGAATTCTGCCCATTATAGACAGATCTCTCATAAGCCAATGATTAAGAGATTTTTTAATACTGTCAATTCTCTTTTCTCTGTTTACTTGTTCTCTCATATGTATTTCTTTAGACATTATTAAACCCAAGTATTTCACTTCAGATTTAACAGGAATGGACTCTATAATTTCTTCATTACATAAATACAGAGGAAAGAGTTCACACGTTTTTATATTTAAGCAAAGGCCTGATGCTCTGGGAAAAAAAAAACTGAAATAATGTTCAGAGCTTTCTTAACTATAGATTTATCTTTTAAAAATATTACTGTGTCATCAGAAAATTGACTAATTCGATACTCATAATCAGAAATGGTTATTCCTTTTAATTGAGGATGGTTGACAACTAAATACGCTGTTAGGAACCTCCACTAGAGGTCACTGTTCATGTCTGTCTGTCTGTAGTTTTTGTTGGTTGACTCAGTTTCCCAGAAGGCACCTCAGTCAGGTGATGAGTGCTCACCTGAACTGAGGTGGCTCATTAAAGTTTCTATAAATAGCAGTTTGTTCTGGGAAACTGGGTCGAGCATTGTTGTTGAATGTTGATTGTTTGTTTGTATACCTATACCGTCATGTGGGCATTCCTTTTTGTTTCTTTAAATTTATATTTGGTTTATGTTTTGTAACCTTTGTTTTCAGAGGGCTCTAGTTTTGTTTTCTGTATTTTCCTTGTTCTGATGGATTCATGGAGCTGCCTTGTTCAGTGTTTAGTTAGGCTGTGTCTCCTCCTGTGTAAGTACTGTTCTGTGTATCCCCAGTGTCTGCCTTCTTGTCGAGTTCTTTGTTTGTTGCTTTCCTTTTCTGTTTAGGTGTTTGTAACCCCATGAGTGCTTAGCCAATAGCAGGGTTAGCTGCTATTAGGCCTAGACCCCTAGTAGGGTTAGCCTCCAGTAGGCTAGCCTCTAGTGGGATTGACTGCTAGTGGTTCTGGTTGCTAGTCGGTTAGCTGCCAGTTTGGAATAGCTTCATGGGTGCCCTGCTTCTTGTGTTCTGTTTTCTCTTTTGGTCTGTACTAACTCCATTAGATACTAACCCAGTTAGGTCAGCATCCTGTGTCTCCATATTCCATGTAGCTACTGGTCTCTAGTCTCTTTAGCCCCTAGTCTGTCTCTCCAGTCTAGTCTCTGTCTCTCGTTCCAGCCACGTCCTGTCCAGCCTTGTTTCTAGTTCCCCTATGTGTCCTTAGTTAGCTCCAGCTCCATGTTTCCTCATCCTCAGTCCTCTGTTCCTTGTCAGTTCTCAGTCCTGTGTTAGCGCGCCGTTCCCTGTCTTTCCTGAGCCCTAGTTTTGGTTTACGTTTGTTGTTTTGGTTCCTTTGTTTTGTGTCTGTTTTGAGTTTTGTTAATAAAGACAATTTTAGTTTGCACACCCCCGTGTTCATGCCTACAATATATGCCCACGGCAACACCATCAGCCGGTCTAGCCAGAACCACCAGCTAGAATCATGACATACGCTAACATTTGAGTGCATAATATAAACAGTTTGGGAGAAATTGGACATCCTTGTCTAATGTGAGGGCAAAATCTCTATTCTTGGAGTCATTCCTGGATTAAGGGATGTATAACTATAAATGTTATACAACATTTTAATAACCTGCAAAATCCTTCCCCAAAACAAATTTTAAGCGTCGTAAATATAAATTCATGCTCCACCGTATCGAATGCTTTAAAAAAATCTATAAATAAAGTAAGGCTTTCTGATTAAATCAGTGATTGATAATCGATCATGTCCAGAATTAGTCTAATATGATTTTGAATGTATCTTCCTTTAATGAATGCTGATTGATACTCCTCGACAAGTTTCCCCAGTACAAGTTTAAGACGATTAGCATATACTAGGGCAAGTAATTTATAATCTGTACATAACAGTCTCCAATTATCTATTTGTTTTTTGGGTTTAGGTAGCAAGGTTATTAATCCTGTTTTCATAGTAGGTGATAAGCTTCCATTATAAATGCATTCTAAAAATGCATTATATAATATCCGAATATCTTTCCAAAAATGTTTTAAAAATTCTGTAGTCAAACCATCTATACCTGGTGATTTACCATTATTCATTTGTTTAAGAGCTACATCAATTTCCTCTAAAGTTAACTCATCCTCAATTAAGTGTTTGTCTTCCTCGTTCAATTTATAAATTTTATCTCCTATATTCCTAAATAATGAGTCACACTCATCTTTTTTATAATTAGATTTATAAAAGTTACTATAAAAAATAAAAATTTCAACTTGAATTACTTTTTGATCATGCGTTGTAACATCAATCTTAAGTTGAGAGATTTTCTTCTTTTTGTTTGTTTTTCGAGGCCAAAAAAAGATTAACTTTTTTCTCCTTTTTCAATCCACCACGCTCTTGAACAAATATAAGCTCCCTTTCCTTTTTCTGAATACAATTCATCTAGTTGAGATTGAAGTGACTTTAATTTTGCTAAATTTTCTGGTGATTCTTGAGAATTAACTGCCAATACATTTAATTTCCCTATCAATTCTTTGTTTTTGTTTTCTCCTTGCTGATAAAAATTTGCCTGTATCAATTGCTAATTGTTTTACCTTAAATGTAAACCATTCCCATTTGTTTAAATCAGTCATCTCTAACTTATCAATTTCCTCAATAAGATCCAACACCAGCTGATAAAATCTATCATTCTTTAACAAGTCATTATTAAATTTCCAAATATTAGAAGAGATTTGAAATTTCTTGATTACTGATAAGGACAGAGTAACCATACAGTGGTCAGTAAGTGGGGCAATTGAAATATCACATTCTGAAATAACTTCCACAATTCACAAGAAATCAGCCAGTAATCTAATCTTGACCATTGTCCATTACCTGACGGGATAAACCATGTATGCTGAATTCTATTTGGATTAGAAATCCTCCAGTTATCAATTACATTTACTTTTTTTTTGTTGCAAAAATTCAATATAGTATCATTATACACAGAATGGGAACCTCGTTGAGGTCTCCTGTCTAGCCATGAATCAGGAACTATGTTAGTCACCCCCTACTATCACATTATCTGCTTTATACTTTATGCTTTATACTGCTTTATAATGAGACTCTTGTAAAAAAAAACACAATTTGCTTTTTGTTCCTTGCAAAACAAAAAAATTGCTTTACGCTTAACACTGTTTTTTAACCCCCCAACATTCAACGATAGAAAAGAAACAGACATATCTTAGCGTAACTTCAGTACGCACTGAACTTTATGCTGTTACGCAGGAGTGAACATGTTGTCCTTAATAACTCAATTACAAAACCATACTGACTGCTACATAAGCAGTCCAAAGTTAAACACCTTTTTTCCTTTAACGGTTTAATCAGATATATATCTGATATGCGGCAACCTTTACACACTAGACTAAGAGTCTAAGAGTTACCTTGACAACTTCAGTCATGGGTCAACTCTATGTCCATCAATGAGCGCGTAGCTGCCTTTTAGGAAGGCTCTCTTCCCATTTTTCCTGGCTTCTTGTACTTTTGGCCACAAGTTAACACGAGTTTCGGGATCTTGCTTTGAGTCTTCTTTAAACTGAATGTTCATCTCTTTATATATTCTTGCCTCTCGTGATTTTTTCCACACTCCGTCTCGAACCGTTCGCATTGCAAACTGGATGATCACTGGCCTGGGTAACTTGTTTGTAGCGGCATCATTTCTCTTTCCTAGACGATGTACTGTATCCACCAAAGGCCGAAGCATCTCCACTGAACACGGAATCACCCGTTTCACACTGTTTCTCTTGTGTCTTCGTTTTCTTTTTCCGGAAGGCCGCTCAATCTGAAATCCCATGTCCTCTTGTATCTGGCATGCTCCAAACACTGCTGTCTCAGTGAGATGTTCTCTTTCCTCAAGTCTACTATTTCTTTTTTCAGTTCGCCGATGTCTTCTTTGTTCTCTTTAACTGCGTGTGTATTTTCCTCCATTGTCTTTTCAATTATTTTCAGTCGTTGGTCTTGCTCATCAAATCTTAGAGTTTGAATTGCATCGAAGATCACTTCATTTGTTATTCCGTTTGGTTGTTTTGGTATGTCTTTCATCTTTGTTCGTACTTTCTTGGGATTTGGACTGGGCAATGGTGTATGGTCATATCTTATCTTAGTATTTTCTTCCATCATCGCTTCAATTTCGTCATTATCACATGCCTCTGTAAGAGCAGTTAAGTTGTAGTCATGGTCCACTAGCCCGGTACCTGCTTGACTGGAGTTTGCCATCACGTTTTTATTCAAGGAAAGGGCGAATATCTGTGTAAATAGCATTACAAAATTAAATCAAACTTAATTAAGCTATAATTTCAAAGATGTTGGTAGGTTTTTTTGTCAGAGTTATCAATTTCAGGACGTTGTCCAACTATTTTTTTTATCAGATCCTGCATTAACGCAATCGCTCACTCCGCCATCTTAGAATTCCCTCTTATCAAACGGTTCTCCTCAATGAGTCTTCCCGAGTCGTTCGTTCTTTTGTCACGTGATTCCCATAGACGCTATGCAATGCACAGGAAACAGAATTGAACGGTTCTCCTTTTTCTCCATTTTTTTTATGTCAAAAAAGAAGACAAAAAAAGAATTATATATACAAACAGAAAGTCAAAGTATAATAAGACAATAGAACAATCACAAAGTGGAGATTCTACAACCTAAGAAGACACAAAGGATGAATACAGGGAAACAGTTTTCATCGCTTTAGGGTTAACAGAGTCTTGTAGAGTTTCTATACATCTGTTTAGATCTTTTCTAAATACAGAGAAAAAAGGTTTAGCGCCAGTAACTTTTTGTTTATGGATATGATATTTAGGTAGTAGTAAACACAAATTAATTAAGTAATATTTCCCAATCTTCTCTTTTGAGTAGCCAAAAAAATCCAAATAAAACATCTTTGAAACAGAAAGAAAAGTCACTTTCAAAATAAGATTGAATAAATATTAAGAATTGAGTCTAAAAAGTCTCTGTGTAGGAACACAGCCAAAACAGGTGAAAAACGTTTTCTTCATCAGACTGACAAAAATAACAATTCACTTCAATGTCTGACTTATATTTCGTAAAAAAAAAAAGACTTTGAACGGATAACATTTGTGTATTCATTTCTATGTTATTTCTTTTACTTTATTCGTTAAAAGATACTTTTGAGGCAAGGACCATACTACCTCCCAGGGTAAATACTCTACAATACCATTCCAATATGATATCACACAAGGAATTGTAATGATCTTTCTCTGGAAGAGGGCTCTGATTTTATAATTTCTTTTCTGTTGCTCTGCAGAAAAACTAACTCCTCCGACCTTGGTGTCAATTAGTTTCAAAGAATAAGAGCACGGCCAAGGAAATGTAGAGCCTTGTAACAGTAAACTCACCCCAGAGGGTATGGCATTAGAAACAACAGCATATTCATTAGCAGATATAGGAATATTGTATTTTTGTAAAAAGTCTAAATAATTATAAAGTCTGCCATGTGTGTTAAACAGTTGTCCAATTAAAAGAAAGTTATTTTTGAAGCAGTTATCAATGAAAAGTGATTTATTCTTGTAAAGGACATCCTTATTGTTTCATAAAAAAAATATCTGTGTGGAGAAGAATTGTGTTCGTATATTAGAGACCAAGCCAAGAGCATCTGCTTATGGAAATTAGAAAGTTTGATAGGGATCTTTATGACGTTAAATTACAGAGTAGGAGAGAATTTATGCCACCCACTTTAGAGAAAATATAATTTGGGATAATATTCCAGAGAGAGAAGGGATGATTAATAAACTTCCTAAGCTAATTGATTTTAAAGGTGTTGTTTAAGGTAGTAAAATCTAGAAAATTAAGTCCTCCCTTTTTTAGTGGATTCATCAGTACTGATTTCCTAATAAAGTGGGTTTTATTTTTCCAAACAAAATTGTTTAATATAATATCAGCTTTTTTAAGGTACCCTTATCCACCTCCAAGGAAAGAGTTGCGTAAGTAAGTCTTGTTAGTCCTTCAGATTTAAAGAGTAAGATTCTTCCTCTTATTGAAAGATCTCTCTGTAACCAGGAATTAAGTTTCTTTTGGGTTTTTATTATTAAAGGATCAAAATTTAGTTTACATCTGTTTTTTTTTTGTTTTTTTTTTTGGTATTGATCTTTCACAGGAATATTACAAATGGACGGATTATTACAGCTTTTAATAGACATCTCACAACTTGTTGATATTTAAATGGAGACCAGAAGCTCTAGAGAAGGAATCAATCAGTTTTAAAGCTAAGAGAATTTGGGAGGCGTCATTCAGAAACAAAGTGGTGTCATCAGCCAGCTGGCTAATAATAATTTGTTTATTGTCAATTATAATTCCTTGTAACTCCTTGTATATGTAAAGTAAAAAATTGAGAGGCAATAAGAAATAAATATGGAGATATAGGACAGCCTTGTCTTACTCCACATGACAAAGTAAATCTTGGAGAGGTTCCGAATTTTAACTTAATAGTTCAATTATTAGTTTTATATAATGTCCTAATAGCTTCATAAAATAAATCGCCAAACCCAAATTTGGTAAGTGCTTGAAAGATGAAATTATGTTCGAGTGAATCAAAAGCTTTGTAGAAGTTTAAAAAGAGCAAGTAGCTCTCATAAGGGACAAGATCGTCATAATCCAGAAGATCCAGGATTATACTTATCTTATTTGTAATGTGTCGTTTTTCATAAAACCTTATTGTGATTCGTCTATAATAGAGTTCTTTTTGCAAAAATTAAACCCAGAATTTTGTCATCGTTATTTAATAGAGTAATTGGTCTCCAATTTTCTAGACATTCTTTATCTTTGTTAGGTTTGGGTATTAAGGTAATAATTCCTTGTGTCATAGTCAGTGGAAGTAATTCTAGATCTAAACTTTCTTCAAATACTTTA
Organism: Clarias macrocephalus; assembly: GCA_011419295.1. Taxonomy (NCBI): domain Eukaryota; kingdom Metazoa; phylum Chordata; class Actinopteri; order Siluriformes; family Clariidae; genus Clarias; species Clarias macrocephalus. The sequence continues at coordinate 77,949 of JAAGKR010002298.1, read as the reverse complement.
AGTAAGAACGGGGATATGTCTTCAGCAAACATCTTGTATAACTCAGATGTTATACCAACCTTGTCTGGACTTTTATTGTCTCTTAAGCTTTTAATAGCCTGTATAATGAGTTATATTGCTGTCACAAGCATTTTTATCTTCTCTCGAAATTACTTTGTTAGAAATAATAGAATCAAATAGTTATTTGAGTTATTGCAAAATCTTGAGGTATACAAGTTATTATAAAAGTTAGAACAAAAAGATGCTATTTCCTTAGGATTATTAAGAATTCTGTCATCTGTACGAAGACGTTCAATAGAAGAATTTAGATAATTAGACTTTTCCAGTCTGAAAAAATAGGCTGAACTTTGCTCTCCTTCTTCCAGCCATTTTTTCCTGGATCGAACATACGCTCCCTTAGCTTTAGATCTTTTTTTTTTTTTTAGATATTTCATCTAATTTAATTTTGAAGTTTAGAGTACTCAAGCTTTTGATTCTCTGTTCTTTTGCCAAATCATCCAGGGTCGCAGCGCTGTGCGCCCTGAACCCTCCCTCTTTTATTCTTAGCGAATCAATATCGTTTTTAAATATATGGGCTCATGTGATTGGACCATTCTCAACGAGTCTTTTCCAGCACTTCTTATGGCAAGTGGAGCTGCTGACTGGATGCGATGTGAGTCAGGACTTTATTTTATACTAGTAGTAATGATGCGCAATTACCTGATAAATGGCTATTTACAGGCGAGTATTAAAAGTTTAATTTAAATTTTGTTTTTTGCACCGCCCGCCACTGAAGCTTTCTGTAAATTGGCTCTTCCCCAGTAAGACTGGATAAGGTCCTTAATTTGTTTCTTCACCATTTTGTATTTAAGTAGAGAACTATTCAATTTCCAAAGTAAAGCTTTTGGATCATTGAATGCTAAAATTGGGGATAGATTAACTAAAATACTGATGGTCAGACAATGGGCTATTGCAAATGTTAAAAGAAATTTTATTACTGTTTAAGGTTTTAGAAATCAGCCAGTAGTCGATCCTGGATTGCCTTGAACAGTTTTTGTCACACCAGGTGTACTGTATTACATCCGGAAGCATGTCTCTCCAGATGTAGACTAAGTCAAATTTATCCATAAATGCAGTGAGATATGAGTTTGTGGATACGGCTTTCCTTGGAGGGTACCGATCATTCATTGTAATGTTAAAATCCCCACCTAAAATTAAAAAAGCAGTAGGATATTTACCTAATGCATATCTAAGTTTTTGATCTATCCTGACAAAGAGATTGCTGTTTTCTGCAACAGAGTTGTATCCATATATGTTAATAATAATTAGTATATATTGATTGATATGAACTACCATCAGCAGAAAGTGTCCTAAAGGATCAGTACTGGTTTCCAAAATACTACCATTAAAGTTTTACTTCATAATCCCTACTCCAGCAGAATGTTCTGTTCCATGTGATAACCATATATTGTTGCCCCACTGTGACCTCCAAAATTTGGCATCTTTAGATGTAGAGTGACTCTCCTGAAAGAAACAAAAATTTACTTTGTGCCTTTTAGAAAACAAAAATAATGCTTTTCTTATAATTTTGAATCCCCTGGCATTTAGAGAAAATAGAGATAAAGACATATACAATAAAATACGAATACCTAAAGAACAAGGTATAAAAACAAGATATTAACTAGAACAGAAGAAACATCACTAGAATCACAGGTAAAATATGTAAGAATCGCCAAACCCTGCAATATAGAACAAGGAATCATAACATGAGAAAAGTATTTATGACTTTTTTTTACCTCTTAGTCCCATTATTTATTCTTTCGTTCCTCTTTCAGGCATTTAGATTTTGTAATTACTTCTTCCAAACAAGCACACAGGCTCAAAGTCAACTAAGGATGGCCATGAGTACCACGAAGCATATCTGGTGATGATGATGAATGTGTCACAATATCATTCAATTTATCTTTCTTGCTTGCTCAACAAGTGGCCAAAGTTTGTTCCTGGCATCTTTGGTACTCGGAGTTAAATCCTCAAAGACCCAAATTTTTCTTTCTTTAAGAATGGTCGCGGTTCTGGCATCTTTCCAGATTTTATTTCGGACGTTGCGTGAGAGAAACTGTACAATGATGCGACGGCTTGAGCGCACTCCCTCAGTGCGAGGACCCAGTCGGTGAGCAACATCAAGTGTGTAGAAGAGCTGGTCCGCTACCTCCAGAGATACTTTACTGAATAAGTCGATTACTATTTTCCAAACATCTTCCCCTCTCTGCTCCTGAATACCAGCCACTCGAAGATTCCACAATCCTTTTGTAAGAATTCATGACTTCGCATTCGTCACGTAACGCACAGTTTTCTTTTTGGAGTGTTTCCACCTCGTTCTGTAATCCATTTACCTTGATTGATAACTCTTCCACTTGATTGCTCGTGAACTCAAAGGCCTCGGTCACACTGTTTAGTGAACTCATGTTGTCTCTCACAGTTGCCTTGAGAGTCTGTATCTGATTCAGAATTACCATTTGCATATTTTCAACTCTCTGCAAAACTTCCAACAGTTGTGAATAGGAGGCTGTCGGATTTTCTAGAGCCATTTTATCACTCATTTTTGTGTTTTTGGAGGGCAGTTTAGGAATTTCAGTTAAAGGAACTTTAAATCCTGAGGCATCCGATGTGTCACTGACTTTGAACGCAGCATCCAGAGATTTCTTCGCGGTGGAACGCACACCACCACGTGCAGGTTTATCTATTTCCATTGTACTCGTTGATAAGTTATAAGAACGAAAGAATGAAAAAAGACTTACTCAAATCAGTAAAACTGTTGATATTTTGTGTCCTTTTATATATTCAATCTTCTATTAATTACATATGGATACAGAGCTAAATATTACTAAAGTTGCCATCTTGTCCCCTCCCCCGGTTCTCCTCAATGAGTTTTCCAAGTCCCGAGTCGTTCGCTCTTTTGTCACGTGACTCCCCATAGACTCTATGAAGTGCAATAGAATTCAAAAGAACGAATGGCTCAAACTAGAGGATATGAGGGTGAGCTGCTCTTTCTATTTATAAAATGTCCTTAGCTGCATTGTAATATATTAATTACTGGAACTATAGCCAAAATGTGTGTATGTAGACGTGTTGGGAGTCTGTTTTGTTGAAAATGTAACATTTTATTTCATTTCTAGTTAAAATAACGAAATCAACTAAATGACTCAAAAAAAGATTAGTTCATTTTGATTCGGATTCAAAGGATTCATTGAGCACCCCTAGTGGACAATCATAGCAAAAGCTGCCAGAATCCAAATCACAATGAACAAACTATATACTGTATATATATGTTGGTGTGATGTAGTGTATTATGACAAACTGGCATTAAAAAAAATATATTAAAAAAAATCTCTGGCATTTGTATTATATCAGCCCTGTTTCCTACTCCACCGAAATGGGAATATTATGGGGTATAAATTTGTGATGCTTTAGTTAATGGATACAGCGACTGTATAACAGGCATGAAAACCCAAGGTTGAATCCTGGCTTCACAATTTTTTTATTATCTTCCTTTTTATTTAAATTTGGATTTTCTCCCAATTTTCTCCCTAATTTAGTCCTCCCCATCACTAGAGGCTTCCACGTTAAGGCTACTACAACCACTCAATCGGGAGATTAGAGCTGTGTTCCATTCTGAAATATACTTCCCAGAGTGCTTCCTACTCCCTGCTCCGTTTGCAGTGAATGTCGGTGAAGGGAACTTCCTCTCATTCTCATTCCACCATTCAGAACACCCTGTGAAGTCACCAGCACAGACGTCACTTCCTCCATGTGTTACACATGTCGTTGCTGCTGTGGAAATTTGACATTAAATATTGAATCTTAATTGAAACAGAAACTGATACCATTTTAAAACACTATTAAAACGTGTAAGTAATTTATTGATTAGTACTAATAATGATTGATTAAAGATGTACGGACATTTTTTTTTTTTTTTTTTTTTTTACAGATTACTTGCCTATATAATACTAAGGATTTCTTGATTAAATTAAAATGTAAATTATTGTGTCCTTTTAATATGATGTCATCTGAGATAATGATAATTAATATATAAATCCTTTTTGGAGCTCCTTTTTTTCCCATGAGACGCTGTTTGGAATCACACTTAACATAGCTGAACTCCCTGTGAAGTATACTTTGTAGGGTACTTCAGATCGGTTGGAACGACCTTATCACAACCCCTGAAAATGCTGAGTTTTGGGTTAATTTAACCCAGCAACATGAGTTGTTTATTTAACCCAGCAAGATGGGGAAAATATTCAATCCAAATGCTCGGTTATATTTAACTATAATGCTGGGTTAATTCTACCTCACAAATAGGTTTTTATTATTTTTATGTTTTACATATCTATGGGTAAAACAGTTTAAACATTTAAATTACTTTGATATACTGGTCTATTACAAAAAAAAAGTTTTGCAAACCATACATATATGCAATAAACACTCAATTAAATGTACAAATCATAGAAAAAATATTTATATTTATTTTTCAAAAGCACAAGATCAGATTATACAAAACAAGTTCAACAGCGACATCATTACGATACTATTACTTAGAAGCACTAATGCCTAAGAGCAGTGCTGGCCATTATCTCCCAACATCAGGATTTACTGTAGGAGTTCACCTACTGGAGATATTTCACGGTGTTGGTTCCAACCTTAGAAAGAAAGAAATTAAAGAAAGTAAAAGTTTATGGAAAAATCGAGAGGGTTGACTAATAAGCATATTTGTAAGAAGATTAGTGTTTTGTAACACCCCATCTTTTTACTGTCTCAAGCACTGAGATTAATAAAGTTAATAAAGATAAATAAAGAACATAGTGGGCTTGCTGTTCAAGAGTCATTTATGCATCTTACAGATAACCAAGGGACACAGGACCACTCAAAGCAAAACATGACATGGTGAAAAAAACAAACAAAGATAACAACTAAGAAGATATGAAATTACATCCTTGAAGGAGAGTGCTGAACCATCAACTTTGTGGAAGAAATATGGTCAGAAAAAAATCATGTTTCATGGTAAAAACAAAAAACAAAAAAAAAAAAAACAGTAGAAATCAGAGCTAACAGTGAAAGTAAGAGCATGTGAAAACACACACACACACACACACACACACACACACACACACACACACACACACACACACACAAACATGTGGTCTGGTCATGTGGTCTGATGAGTCCAGATTTATGGAAGTATAACAGTGCCAAAATTCCCCAAAGCAAAATAGCATGTTGAAATACATGAACTGAAAAAAAAAATGTTTTTGAAAGTTACAATTTTTCTGTATTGCAATTTAATCTGAATAAAAAAAAAATCCCTACAGCATTTACAATGCTTGACATTTCTGGCATGGTAATTTATTGTGGTTGTACATTTTGAATTAAAATGTAATTCAAGCACTTAAATTTCAATACAAAAATATTCAAGTTACTAAATTGCAGTTAAAAATATTTTCAAGTGTTAAAAATACCATCTTCATTATTTTTCAACATTTAAAATAATTAAAATTCAGGTCGTCACATCCGGGATGTCACAGGCAGAGCAATGGATTGTTGATTGCTGCGGTCCGTGCCACAGTGTACTTTACAGTGTGCTTCTTGCGCCCTGTGCAGTTTACTTCTCAGGAGCTACTTGTCGATCGAAATGAAGCCCTTTTAATTAACGGACTGGGTTGCTAGTTGCACAATAAACAGTGTTACGGATTAAACTCTCCAAGGAAGGGAACACTTTAAGTACATTGCAGCATGAACTACGGCAATCGGCAATCCATTGCTCTTTCTGTGATGATTCCGGATGTGAAAACCTGATATTTTTTACCTGCATTTTATTACGTGGATTTTGTTACTTAAAATTTTTCAACCAGAATTTCTGAAGTTGAAAAAAAATTAAGATTGTATTTTAAACACTTAAAAATATTTTTGAACAGCAATTTAGTAACTTGAATATTTTT